>WEDG01006734.1:0-18143 GCA_017591395.1 Schistocephalus solidus | reverse complement strand
CGAAGTGTCTACCATTGAGCCACGGGCCGTTGTTTTGTCTTATTCGATGGGAATATGATGACAGCATGTAGCTCACCGATCTGCTTAAGGAACATGAATGATCCATTGTGCCCTTTAGATCACTTAAGAGCCTCAGAAGGCAACGTCTAGCACATGATGATACAGTGGAACTGACAAAGACAAGGCAACAGGAATGGCAATTTCTGGTTAATTAGCCATCATCAGCCAGCCATACTCAATACCAAGTGAGGACCACCTGAGATAAGATCCCGCAACCTTCGTAATTGAGTCAAATTCTCTGGCTAATTGGTTAATTTTCACACTCAATGACCAAAGATCGCGGTATCGAATCTTGGGTGATACACCCCCAGTATTAAGTATGACTAGCTGATAACGGCTTATAAGCCAGAAATGGCCATGCCGGTCTCCATTGTATTTGGCGGTTTCACCTTATAATCATATTTCCCAAGTTACAATGTGACTGCCTGTGATGACTCTTAAATCTGCTCCAGGGCATTACCGACTAACACGTTCCATAGCCAGATTGGAGAACACCACACTTTCATAATTCATATGCTCGATCGCAAACCGACAAAACAGCGGGCCTGAGGATAAATGGTAGAGTGTAACACTCAAATACTGAAGGCCGGTGTTTCGGAAATCGCTTGATGCAGTCCCGCGATTGGGTTTTACTGGCTGATTACGGCTAATAAGCCAGAAATGGCCATTCGGGTCTCCCTTGTATTTTTTAATTCCAACTCATCATCATATTTACCAAGTTTCTATTCGACTTCATGAAAGGGCTCTTAAGTAAACTCCAGGGCACAACCTAACATATATGTTCCTGAGCCAGATAGGTGAACACCTCACAATCATAGTCACGATCTAAAATCGTCAAAATAACCGTCCCATTCCTCAATAGTAGAGTGTTTCTCTCAACGTCCAAATTTTGTGGTTTCTAATCTCGGGTGATACCCACCCGGAATTGGCTATGCCTGGCTGATGACGGCTAGTAATCTAGCAATTGCCATGTCGGACTCTCTTGTCTTTGTCGTTACCACTTTGTTATCACATTTCCCAAGTTGCTATGATACTGCCTGCTAGGGCTCTAGAGTGAGCTCCAGGGCACAACGGAACATTCATGTTCCTTAGCCATATCCGTGAACACACTATCTATCATAATTCAAAGTCTCGATCGCACACTGAAAAATTAACGGTCCCGTGAATAAATGTGAGAGGGTAACACTCAATGACCGAATGTCGCGGTTTCGAATGTTACGTGCTGAACAACGGGGATTGGGCATGACTGGCTGAAGTCGGCTAATAAGCAATAAATGGCCTTTCCGGTCTCATTTGTCTTTTTCAGTACGACTGTGTCATCAAATTTCCCATGTTTCAATGCGACTGACTGCACGGGCACAAGCAGAAGCTCCAGTGCACAACGGAATACACATGTTACTCAGCCAGATCGGAGATCACCTACCTATCATATTCATAGTATAGATAGCAAACTGACAAAACAACGGGCCCGTGGCTAAACGTGAGAGGGTAACACTTAATGACCTAATTTCGTGGTTTCAAAAGTTGTGTGCTACAGACCCCGGATTGGGCATGACTGGCTAATGATGGCTAATAAGCAAAAAATGGCCTTCCTGGTCTCCCTAGTATTTGTTGGTACCACCTTCTCATCATATTCTCCATTTTTAAATGCGACTTCATACAAGGGCTCTGAAGTGAGCTGCAAGGCACAACTGAACATACATGTTCATCAGCCAGATTGGAGAAACCCTAACTATAATTATGCAATCTGAATCGTAAACCAAGAAAACCACGGGCGCATTCAGTCGCTTATTTAGTAAATAAATAAATAAATTGTATATTTAAGGCCAAGAGAGCCCCGTCCTTTCAAACTTAGTATCACGGTATAAATAAATACAAAGTGGAGAATTGCTGCACTATGTGAGCAGCCATATTAACAGCAGAATTGAGCAATATTGTAGGCATGTCCGATTCAGAACGATTTGCCATTTTTAAAAAAATAGTCAACAGTCTTTGACATATACGGTGAACTAGAAAAGAAGCAGTTAAAAAACTCCTACGGTTAAATCGGAATCGGAGTTCGGCGAGCCGCCAATTTAAAAAAAAGTAGAAGAAAAAAACTGCTTCACTAAAAAAATTAATAGCTAGATGCAATGGGATAGTGCTATGATGTTGCTGACAACGTATGAGTGTTTGGAACGCTCCTTGTCGTGTGAGAGATAATATAGCAGTCAGCGCTACTGTTTGTAACCACCGGTGGAGGTGAGAGAGGACGAACTCATCGTCGACACGAAGAGGGTACAGTAGAGGTCATGAGATCATCATTGAGATGCGAAACTTGCCGACTGCATAGTCCACCAATCAAAGAGGCAAATCCATCAGAACCCGCCTCGATCATCAACAGATCCTGGAGACGATCGTCAGGGTGGCAAATTCGGAGGAAAGTATCAAGGTTGTCAAGAGTTGGCAATGCTAGTTTAAAAGGAGGGAAGAAAAAGTGAATGCAAAGATTGACTCTGCAGAGGATGATGGAAAATATAATTAGAGACCCATATAATATCAAAGGAGCTGCCTCAAATACCAGGAGGACCCTTTTTCAAAATCCAAAAGTTGCGAGTTTGGGAAGGAAACATACAAAAAGGACTTTATATCTTCCGAAGTTAAATGTTTGCGTAATTTTGTTAAGAAAATAGCTAATGTAGACAACAACCTAATTTCCAGATGAAAGCATATTCAGAGGTAAAATATGAGTACGGTTAGTTTTGGAGCTAAGGGGTGGTGAAATGATCCTGGAAGAATTACGAGTGGCTTTGGGTCGATCTACTGGAGTGAGAGCGTTAATTCGTGGGAGATTTGGGCTAGAATTAACGCGAAACAGGAAGCAGAGACCGGCTTCGAGTCTTCTAACCCACAGAAATTAAATGTTTGCTAACTGGCATCTATCCGTATAAGAGATACTGAATCCAGGATGAGAAAATAGTTTTCGAGTAAAAACTATCTGAAATTTTTCAGTCTTACTGCGGTCAGAGGCGTTCATCAGCCGAAAGAGGGGACTGCAGTATTTTAGGATAGGTAGAACAAACATGCGGTATAGGTTTAACTTTATTTCCGGAAGGAAAAAATTATGTGATATAAAACAACATATCTGTGCAGCCTTTGCAGAAATTCGATCTGCAATATCTAACTTTCCAGCGGCAATTCTTACCGATATCAACTGCTTATTCGGTATAACATTTCCACACTCAAACCCAAGATCTTACTTCAATATCTGACTTTATACCGACAATTCTTACCAATATCAGTAGCTTATTCAAAATATCATTTCCGCACTCAAACCCACTATCTTACTTCAATATTTAACTTTTCAACGGCCATTCTTACAGATATCAGTCACTTATATAGTATTTCGTTTCCGCATTAAACCACAAGTTCTAACATCACAATGTAACTTTCCACCGGCAATTCTCACAGGTATCAGTTGCTTATATATTATAACATTCTCTCATTCATACCCAAGTTTTTACTACAATATCTTACATTCCACCGGCATTTCTTGCCGATATCAGTCGCTT
Source organism: Schistocephalus solidus (assembly GCA_017591395.1). Classification (NCBI taxonomy): domain Eukaryota; kingdom Metazoa; phylum Platyhelminthes; class Cestoda; order Diphyllobothriidea; family Diphyllobothriidae; genus Schistocephalus; species Schistocephalus solidus. The sequence goes on along the minus strand of WEDG01006734.1, from coordinate 14,532 downwards.
ATTCAGTATAAAATTACCGCATAAAAAAAAAATATCCTTACTTCAATTACTTTTTTTCCACCAGCAATGCTTACCAATATCAGTCACGTATTCCGTATATGATTCCCGTATTTAAAACTGAAGTTCTTAATTCACAATTTATTTTAACCGTCAATTCTTACAGATTTAAGTAGCTTATTCAGTATAACACTCCCGCAGTTAAACTGAATATTGTTCTGCAACATCTAACATTCCACCGGCAATCCTTACTGATATCATTCGCTTATTCATTTTACTTTCACGCCCTGAAACACTAGTTCTTACTTCAATATCGTAATTTCCACCGGCAATTCTAACCGGTATCGCTTATTAAGTATAACAATTCTGCAGTCAAACCAAAGTTCTTAATTCAATAACTTCTTTTTAACTGGCAATGCTTACCGATATCAGTCACTTATTCAGTATATGATTCCCGCGTTAAAACTAAAGATCTTAATCCAAAATTTATTTCCACAGTCAATTCTTACAGATATACAGATCTTTATTTGAATTCTAACTTTTCAACGGTTATCCTAACCGATAGCAGTCGCTTTTTCAGTAAACCGTTCCTGCACACAAACCTAAGATCTTAATGCTATTTCAAACTTTCACCCAGCATTTCTTACAGATGTCAGTAACTAATTAAATATTCTATTCCCTGAATCAGCCATAAAACATCCAAAGAAAGAGCATTCCGTGCGTCGACCGCTTTCTTGAGAAGAAAAACTTTCGTGTTTCCAGTCTGGTCCCAGTTACACGTAGTTTGAGTGGATGCTCTCTCAAGTTCCTGGTTGTTGCTAACTGGAAGAAGTTTCCAGGTACGAGGCAGCAGCCCTGACCACACATTATATGGCATGTTCGTATCAGGTCACCTCGTCGGTGCCTGTAACTCAAGGGAAAGTGATCAGGGTAAGCTAATCGGGTTTCATAGGGAAATGAGCCCTGTCCAGTCACAGGTTTGGCTGCACGCCTTTGAACATTTTCGAGGATATTGAGATCCTTCGCAGTCCAGGAACTCCAAGCTTGGATAGCGAATTCCAATTGCGGCCGCACACATGTTCGAAAGACTATGAAAAAACAGTATTCATCAAATGCAGAGAAAGCCCGGTTGACAAGGTACAGGGCTGAAATTGCAGATTTGGCTACCTTTGAACAGTGCAGCGAGCGTTTTAGAGAGCTCGAGATCCCAACTACCTAGTCCTTCTGCACGTCAACTTCTTGCAATGGTGTACCATTCAGGCAGTAATCCATGAGGTTCAGAATGCGTGTTCTACTGAGTCGTACAATAGTGCACATGTTCTCATTGAACGGCAAAAGCCAGTCCTTTGACCAGTGTTGCAGTTGGTTTAGGTTTTCCTGCAAATGCTTTACGTCAGCTGCAGTTCTGATGACCCTTCATAGCTAAACATCATCCGAAAACATGGCGACATCCCATTGATGCAGTCTTTGACGTACAAAATAAACAGAAGAGGGCCAAGATCGGAGCCCTGTGGAACACCATTTTCAACCGTAACCTCCGCCGACTGCTGGTTACCGATAAGGACGGTTGGAGTGCAACCAAATAAGAAGCTTTTGATCCAACTGAGATGATAACACCTAATGACTGTACGGTTGAATTTAGGTAAGAGTCACTGGTGTGGGACACTATTAAATGCTTTCTTTAAGTCAATGTTGACTACGTGCAGCGCATTTCCTTCATCAACTGCTCACGTCCAATGTTCCAAACAATAGAGCAAGTTCGTTACGCCACTTCAAATCTTTGCTGCGCATCGAGTTATAATTTATTTTTCTCTAAGAAGTGTATTAGCACTCGCTTTATTATTTTTTCCATGAGTTTGCAGCAGATGGAGGTGAGGCTTATTTATCTGTAATTATTTGCGGAGACCTTGCTGCCACCTTTATGTAGTGGTGTAATTCTTGCATATTTCGAATCAGCAGGTAACGTGCCGTCTTCGAACGAGGTTTGGAAAAACATGGACAACGGTTTTGCCGGTTCCGCAGCAAGTTCCCTTAGTAACTTTGGTGGTATATCATCTTGGCCCCGTGATCTAGGATTAAAATGCGCTTTCACCCGTGAAGATGGAGTTCAATAATTCTGAACGATGCTCCGCTTTTGCTCCGTCCTCACTAATCTCTAGGTTTTCGCTCGTCCTTAGTAAGGGACCGGGGGTCCCTTTACGCTAGCTCCTTTAAATGTTATTTTAGAATAACTTCGGATTTTCCACTGCACGGTTCAACAGGTCTTTTTTTCGAAATCTTGTCGTGTCCTGAGGATAAGCCGTTAAACTTTGTACCGTTGTAAATTGTATGCGATTATGGACGAAGGAGTCACATCAAAGAGTGATTTCTTTCACAAATTCCGCTTTTTATTTACTTCTTTTTTCAACATTTGAGTCACCTTTTGGGGTCGTTTTCCAGTCTCGTACGCGAAATCAGGCGGTGGTTTGGGAGAAGATTATGCAAAAACTCACTGAACCATTCCCAATCCTCTGTCACATTGCCAGAAAAAGCTGATTCCCAGTTGATGTTGTTGAGTCAAAGTTTTCGTCTGATCAAAGTAACCACGCACAATATTTCTTCTAAATCTTGTGTGCAGTTCGGGAACCGCAAACATTGAGTAGTCCCAGTGAAGTAGGACGTGGTCACTCCGACTTAGGGGATGTAGACTTTTCACTTCATTAAAACTATCTAGCGATTTTGTAAACACCAGGTCTTAACATTTTCACTGATGTCTCTCCCGCACCCTCGTTGGAAATAAGACGTGCTAAGTGAGAAACGACCTCAGTTTCATGTCCAATAAACGTCGGTCAAAAGCCTGTTCTGGACCGCTTGCATATACTGAACTCCAGTCACTGAGCGTTGCATTGAAGACTTGCATTATTAAAACGTCAGATCGGAGGCAAATCTGTCTAGCTCTTATAACAGGCGAGCGTCACCCTCGAGGTCACTTCTTGGTGGTCGGTAGACCGTCAGGACTTAAGACTGTGTGAGCTCGGCACCTGTATAGTGAGCCAAATAGCTTTGAAGCAGCATGCAAACTGTTCTTGTTTTTTTTCTGAAACTAGAAGTCCGTTTTTTACGAAGGTTACAACCCCTCTTCTCTGACGCCCTTCCCGGTCTCTTCTGAATTGCAGGAAGCCATGTATATTTAACTTTTGGTCGTCAACGTGCTGTGACAACTAGTTTTCTGTCAAGGAAATTACGTCTGGTGAGAGATCGCAGACATGGATCTGAATCTAGTCAAACTTTGATTGCATGATTTGCTTATTGGTTTACATGAATTTTAAATTCCGGTTTAAGGGACACGTTGTTACGATGCGGCTCGAGCCTTCAGTTAATGCTTTGGCTTCGCGGTCATCCGTACCGAGCCAGCTTAGTGGAAGAATGGTGGAAGCTGCCTTACTTGGTGTTTGTAGATAATCAAATCCCGCTTTCCCTCGCTTGAACGCTTTCTCAGTTCTAGAACTAGTATACGACCTTTCAGCCTTTCTGCTGGTGAGATGTCCCGGGGTAAAAATACCCGGGGAGAAGCACCTGGCGCAGAGGGCAGCGCATTGTAATCAGTAGCTCTGGTGGGGAAATCAATAGCACTGCTCGTACTTGAGAGTGCTCGCACTAGAGAGTTCAAGATCAGAAAGACTCGAATTAGTACAAATGAGAGCAAACAACATGGGAAGGAATTAATGCTCTCTGTCATATCAAACCTTTTTAACGAATCTGTATTTTTTTCATTTAATTTCTAGGCAAATTCGAAAAAATCTCCTACAGACACTCCACCTGGAATACTCAAATGTCTTTGAATTTTTTCACCACGGCCCAGCTCCGATTTCGCCTATTGAAATTGCACATCCAGAAGGTGAGATTGAATATGCTTCAATTCCCCTTCTCTTTGTGAGTGGTCCAAACATGTCATTCCCTCACTGAAGACAATATGTCTGTCACCATCGCCGGAAAGATTTAAAAGGAACCATGATAGTTTATGTTCCAAAATGAGCTCAAGTCATGAGCAGTATAACTTTACCCTTGAGACTCACAAACCACGTGTCTTAATTTACGAACGCCTTTTGATTTTTGGAACCCTCATGGCTTCTCTGTAAACCGTAGATATTTTTACGTGAAAAATAGTTTGCTCAAAATATAATATTAGAAAAAACATGTATTTATTTAACTTTGACATCGGCAAAATAACGCAAGACATGCCTTTACTAAACAAATGCACATTTAAAAATTTAGAAAGGGAAGATACTGAGATAATTTAATTGCAATCTTGTTAAAACTAAATATTGCTCGTTAACTGTCAAATTTAATATAACACTTATTCTTAAAGGATGCTTACACGCCGACGGTATTTGAGGAAGATATTGCTGCGCTGATTTATTGACTTGCTTATTTACATGCAAATACTATCTGGACAGTTGTAGTGATTTTTAATCTTTTTTTCAACAGATATGAAACCGTGGTTAGTTTTACACACTGGCTTCGATGAGAGCTGATCCACCATTCACTATATACGGATGCATCACGGTGGCTGTCGTCGAGGGCAAAAATTCGAAAAAAATGCACTTGTTGCATTGCAAACCTTTTTGCTTTTGCCATTCCTAGTGAATTTGTAACCCCCATTTTAATTAGACCGGACGGCGTCTCATTGGATATTTCACACATATGGGACTTATGTAAAAGTTCACTTGTAGGTTTTTTATAGCACCGACCGCAAACAAATCTTGCAAGTTTACGTCCATGCTCTCAAGCGTAAGCACTTTAGTCCTCCCATATCGTAGTTGATGTGATCTTCGGAGCAAAGCATAAACATGCAACTGTAGAGCGTTGGATGTCTGACGTGAAATGCATGAGAAATGGTCATTCTATTCTGCCTTGCATTTGCCAACAATGCTCATTTACCTATAATTCTAGCTGATGGGTGTTTGTTTTGCAGAGATCGAGTGAGGATTTCAAGGCAACACGGGAAGAGTGAGAACAGTAAGTGATTGATGAGCGTTCTTTAATTAACGTTGGGTGTTGCTTCACTCCAGCTTAGTTGAAGAGGTCACCTAAACCCTGTTTCACCTGCTTTTATATTACGCTGTTATGCCAATTTGTGCACCATAAATCCTTTTCATTGTACCTTTTGGAAGACATTGTTGAAGTAATTAATTTTCGAAAATAACAGAAACGTGTTACACCACTCTGTTGCTTCACAATATCGTTATTTAATATATTCCGTTTATAACAATCATCTATATTAAAGTTGTGTGGCATAAAAATACATAATTCATAACATTTTTTTCTAAACATACCCGTAACGTATGTCTAATGGTGACTTCTTCCTTTAACCTAAAACTTAAACATCACCCACATTTTCCGTGGAATTTAGTCCATAGCCACATTTATCACCATTCTGAGGGATTTGCAGATGATCTGACAAGATCTTCACGAATATATGTTTTAGATCTTCAGCTGATTGATCATAGGCAAAAAAGGGTTCACACTTTTGACAGGAAAGTCTTTTTACCATAAGTAGACGATTAGTAGTAGACATGAAAGAAAATAAGTCCATTCTCATTAAACCATGTTGGGACTGAAGTATGCCTTCTAACGGCAGGTATTGATTGTGGACAGTTGCATACGGCATAAATTGCATCTGAAGGTGAGTAGACACGTCGACCTTAGAAAAGGACGGTGGAAGGTAGAAATTGACATGTTATAGTACCGTATGGCATAAATGACGTGTGTTTATTAGAAGAGACGGTGAACTGACGAAGGAAATGCGAACGGTAGGTATTGACGGTAATAAGATACATATTACATTTTTGACATGTGTCGTTGAGTAGATATGTTGTATTTAGGAACGGACTGCTAAACATTTATATTGACGACAGTAAGGTAAATATGGCATAAATGACATGTGTCTGTAAGGAGACACGTTTAACTGAGGATGGATATGCGAACGGTAGGTATGGACGGTGGTAAGAAAGATATGGCAGATTTGACATTTATCGGTGGGAATAAATGTTAAATTCAGGGATAGAATTATTAATAATGATATCTTAATTTGAAATGCATACATTGTAGGTATGATATTTCACGGTGTCGTCAAATATTGAACTGAGGAAGCGACAGCTAACTGTAGGTTTTGACCGTACTAAGTAACATTTGGCATTAATGACAGTTGTCCGTTTGCTAACACGATGAACTGAGGAAGGGACTTCAAACTGAGCCCACCGTTCTTGTAGGCATCCGGTGGCATTGCGTCAGACCCCGGTGCTTAACCGCTGGAAATCTGATGCATGGGCCGTATGGTTGCTGGTAGGGAAGGCGGTGAATCCAGGTCAATGTTAATGTCGCTGAAATTATATTTCTTTAACAATTGATTCGTTCACGTCCCGGAGGCTATTCCTTCGAGGTAAGAAGAACTTATCCTTTTCCTGTTTTAAAAACCCACGTCAGTGGACTGAGGCCTTAAGCTGCACTTCATCACAAAAGAAATCACAAAAAATGCTGAGATGTTGTATTCTTCTATAAAGTCTGATTGTTGAATATTCTAGTTGATTTATCCATTTATTTAGTTAAATTAAAAACAATTAATGCCCCGAATACAAAGCTATGAGGTTTTTCAAAACATAGACACTCACAATTCACTTGCGTGGGAAAAATTGACACCACAGTCAAAGGTAGAAACTTCGCCAAAAACATATATCGACTACTAGGCAGATGACCTACGTATTGAACCGTTCGGTCACATCTAAATGGTAATGTGACAAAATTGTATGCAAACAGGCAACGACAGCTAATAGGGATATTTTGTTACTACTTATTTTACTGCCAGCGAGTCAAAAAGCCTGATTACATTAATAAGCTGCTCCTGCAGAGAAAAATAATGAATGGCATCTGTAAGTCTGCTACATAAATTCCTATTTATAAATAAAGACATCGAAAACGTGAAACAAAAGCACTCAATCTATACGCATTTGTACATAGTTCAATTTTCATAAGTACAGCACATTAGAAAGCAAATTCAAAAACTTGTACGCATGGCGCTTCAAACGTGTTTTGGTTTTGCCATTTAAAATAAAATTTGAAAACGTCCCAGTTAATTTGAATCTTCAGAGGATGAAGACAGAGTGCAGTAGCCTAGGAGATTTAATACATATAGAGAGCCTTCCTAAGCTCATTTGCGGTTCCCTTAAGCACCGACCACAGCCAAAGCTTGCCGGCTTCCGTTCAAGCCCTGAAGCTTCAGCGCTTGAGGCCTTATATTGTTTTTTACTCTGATCTTCCAAGAAAAGCATCTATTGCCCTTTGATCACAGCTAAGTTCATTCCGTGCTGACTATCGGGACGAGTAGTATCTCCTAGAAATTGAGTAGCGTTCGGAAAAAATTGAAAATATTTTCAACTTCAACTGGCAAGTGAATGAGCCCATGGATCAATGGGTATAGCGTTTTACTTTAAACCAGCCGTTTGCCATTTCGAGCATCGAAATCTGTACCAACTGTGTTTGGGTATAACTAAATTATGACTTTTAATGTGTGGGAAATTGTCATTCAATTTTCCCTTGTCTGTGCTAGCAATGTTACAATGCCTATAATACTAGCCAATGAGTGACCACTGGCAGGTTTTGAAAGTGGACTTAAAGGCAAGTATGTAAAAGGGAATTCCTTCGGTGCTGGATGAGCATTCTTTAACGAATATTGGGTGTGGCTTTAGTCCAAATTATTAGGATCTGTCACCTGAATTCTGTCCTGCCTGCAATGGCTGTGGTGCATGCCATCAGACGAGCCTTATTGGATTTCGATATACATCTATTTGATAAGATTTTTGGAACATTCATTAGGTTACATTTGGAATACGCTGTACAAGTCTTGAGATTCTGGAGATTTCAAGATCAGAAAAGTCTCAAATAAGTACAAATAAGAGCAACCACAATGGTTTGAAAATTAATGCTTTATGTCATATCAAACTTTCTTAACGAATCTGTAATTCTTCCCTTTGAGGTCTAGGCAAATTCACAAAAATCTCCTGCAGACACTGCCTGGAATTGTCAGATTTCTAATTTCATAGTATCAATAAGGTCACATTGCAATCACTACACAGCAAAAATTCAAACAACGAAATCGCTGGCATTTGCGGGTTGTCATTTTTACTATTGCTTAAATTTAAATACTAAAAAAAACACAAGCAACGTTGGAGAGCATTTGGAGGAGACGTTTTTACGCACTGTCAACACATTTTTGGATATGGCACATCCTACGAAGAAAAACGGTAGATCCTAGGCTCCTGATCATGTTCGCTCTTCTGCAAATAGTGGCAGGTCATAAAAACAGTGAGCATGACTTTCCACGGTCTGAAAATTGGTAGGCCATAAAACTAGCCGATCCTTCAGACACCTGATAAACATCTCACAGCGAACGCTAGGTAAAATTTTGACTGTTTTTTTCAGTTGATAGGCTTCAGTAAAAAAAAAACCTGAGCATACGCCATCCTCTCATCACTTGGTTTATGCCCCCTTATACGCAGTAGGTGAGCGGCACACTTATGTGCTCACACATGAGAACATGCCTCGCCGATCCGTTTCTAGATCAGTGAACAAAGGCTGCTATAATGCTGCAAATGAAGGTGCAAATTAACTGACAATCTCTGGGTTTACCTATTTTTTGAATAACGAATAGATGTATAGTAAAAGATTATCAGTATGCATCAAATGATATGGCTTAATAACAGTTCAAAATATTTTATTTGAAAAAGAAGTTCCAATCCTTGGCAGAATGTGCAAAGATTCTGTGGTTTCCAGACTTGCTTCCAACAGATACGAAAGCCCGTTATTTTTACAAACAGGCTTTGCTGTGAGCTGATCTACCATTCACTATTTATGGATGCATCGCGGCAAATTGAATTTCTTTTATTTCGCCATCGGTAAAATCAAGCAAACGATATTTATATTATACCAACACTTCTTCAACAATCAAGATATGAGAGAAAATAAGTCCATTCTCGTTTAACCATGTTGGAACTAAGTTATGCCTGTTAGCGATTATTATCGATATAACACTTATTCATAAATGCTGCTAAGGTGCCAAATTATAGCTGCGTTGATTTTTCGCATGTTTGCATGTTTCTTTGCCAGATAAGACTATATACTTTTAAACGCTGGAGTAAAGCCTGTTTCAGTGACTTTTCGTTGCTTTAACTGGTTAATATGCTTGAAATTCTTTAAGCGTTGCTCAATTAGCAATATGTTAATAAATAAAAAAATTGTTAAGTTAAGGCCCAGAGAGTCACACCATTTCAAATTTAGCATCGTGGTATAAATAAATACAAAGTGGATAATTGCTGCACTATATGAGCAGACATATTAACAGCGAAAATGAACAATATAGAAGTCATATCCGATAAAGAAGGATTTGCCATTTTTAAACAATAGTCAACAATCTTTGACATATACGGTGAATATGAAAAGAAGCAGTAAAAAACTCCTTGTTTTTAATCGGAGGTGGAGTTCGGCGAGCCACCAATTTAAAAAAAGAAATTAGGAGAAATAAACTGTTTCACTTAATAATTAATAGCTAGATGCAAAGGGATATTATTTTGATGTTGCTGAAAACGTTTGAGGGTTTGGAACGGTCTTTGTCATGCAAGAGATAATATAGCAGTCAGAGCTACTGTTTGTAAACACCAGTGAAGGTAAGAGAGGAGGAACTCATCGCGGACACCAGGGTCAAAACGAAGAGGAGACAGTAGAGGTCATGAGATCATCATCGAGATGCGACCTTGCTTACTGTATAGTCATCCAATCAAAGAAGCAAAACAATCAAAACCAGCATTGGTCATCAACTGCACCTGGAGAACATCGTCGGTGTTGCAAAATTGGAAGTGTAATGTTTTCTAACTGGCATCAATCCCTATAAGAGATACTAGATCCAGGAAGAGAAAATAGTCTTCGATGAAAAAACTCTCTGAATATGTTTAATCTTACTGCAGTCGAAGGCATTTATCATCCCAAAGAGGGGACTTCGGTATTCTGGATAGGAGGAAAAACATGCAGTACAGTTTAAACTTTATTTCCGGAAGGAAGACATTATGGGATAAAAAACTACATATATGTGCAGTCTTTGCAGATAATCGATCTGCATGTGGAAATAACGCTAGCTTATTCGTGTTAATTACAACTAAGACTTTTATGGTTGATCGTTCTCAAAGTGTACTTTTTTGAAAGACTATGGGTCCAGGAAGCTTGGCGCGTCCAAAACACGTCAAACTACTCTTGGATAAAGAAAACTTCATTTGCCCAGTACAGCGCCAACGTGAGTGCATACGAATATCAGTGTTAATTTTAGCAACACAACTGTTGGCAGTCTTGAGAAAATTAATAAATGCACATGAGATTGTCAACGGAACAACATTTTGTGAATTTGTGAGTAAAGTTGAAATTTCGTTGATGTACAGAATAAAGAGAAGGGGACCTATAACAATCCTTAAAAAACGCCACTCGTGATCGGTCTAGGCGTGGAGTCACTTTAACCTACAATGACTTTCTGGCTGCGGTTAGACAAGTAGGAATGAATGAAGTCAAGGAGAGGAGACTGGATGCCAAAAGCTTCCAGTTTAACAAGAATATGTATGTGCGGTACCATTTCAAAGGCTTTGCTCTGGTCAAAGTAGATCACAACCACTGACTGTTGCTCATTACGAAGGGAAGTGTCGAGGTTAAGAAAGTCTACGTGACACACTTCGCATGATCTTCCAGTAAGAAAACCATATTGCGAGTCACTTGAGTGCTCCTCTGCAAATAGTGGCAGGTCATAAGAGCAGTTAACATGACTTTCCAGGGTCTGAAGATTGGTAGGCCATAAAACTAGCCGATCCTTCAGACACCTGATAAACATTTCACAGTGAACGCCATCTCACACTTTGACAGTTTTTTTCAGCTTTTAGGCTTCAGTGAAACAGAAAAACCTGAGCATACGCCATCCTCTCTTCACTTGGTTTATGCCCCCTTATACGCAGTAGGTGAGCGGCACACTTATGTGCTCACACATGAGAACATGCCTCGCCGATCCGCTTCTAGATCAGTGAACAAAGGCTGCTATAATGCTGCAAATGAAGGTGCAAATTAACTGACAATCTCTGGGTTTACCTATTTTTTGAATAACGAATAGATGTATAGTAAGCGATTATCAGTATGCATCAAAATGATATGGCTTAATAACAGTTCAAAATATTTTATTTGAAAAAGAAGTTCCAATCCTTGGCAGAATGTGCAAAGATTCTGTGGTTTCCAGACTTGCTTCCAACAGATACGAAAGCCCGTTAATTTTACAAACAGGCTTTGCTGTGAGCTGATCTACCATTCACTATTTATGGATGCATCGCGGCAAATTGAATTTCTTTTATTTCGCCATCGGTAAAATCAAGCAAACGATATTTATATTATACCAACACTTCTTCAACAATCAAGATATGAGAGAAAATAAGTCCATTCTCGTTTAACCATGTTGGAACTAAGTTATGCCTGTTAGCGATTATTATCGATATAACACTTATTAATAAATGCTGCTAAGGTGCCAAATTATAGCTGCGTTGATTTTTCGCATGTTTGCATGTTTCTTTGCCAGATAAGACTATATACGTTTAAACGCTGGAGTAAAGCCTGTTTCAGTGACTTTTCGTTGCTTTAACTGGTTAATATGCTTGAAATTCTTTAAGCGTTGCTCAATTAGCAATATGTTAATAAATAAATAAATTGTATAGTTAAGGCCCAGAGAGTCACACCATTTCAAACTTAGCATCGTGGTATAAATAAATACAAAGTGGATAATTGCTGCACTATATGAGCAGACATATTAACAGCGAAAATGAACAATATAGAAGTCATATCCGATAAAGAAGGATTTGCCATTTTTAAACAATAGTCAACAATCTTTGACATATACGGTGAATATGAAAAGAAGCAGTAAAAAACTCCTTGTTTTTAATCGGAGGTGGAGTTCGGCGAGCCACCAATTTAAAAAAAGAAATTAGGAGAAACAAACTGTTTCACTTAATAATTAATAGCTAGATGCAAAGGGATATTATTTTGATGTTGCTGAAAACGTTTGAGGGTTTGGAACGGTCTTTGTCATGCAAGAGATAATATAGCAGTCAGAGCTACTGTTTGTAAACACCAGTGAAGGTAAGAGAGGAGGAACTCATCGTGGACACCAGGGTCAAAACGAAGAGGAGACAGTAGAGGTCATGAGATCATCATCGAGATGCGACCTTGCTTACTGTATAGTCATCCAATCAAAGAAGCAAAACAATCAAAACCGGCATTGGTCATCAACTGCACCTGGAGAACATCGTCGGTGTTGCAAAATTGGAAGCGTAATGTTTTCTAACTGGCATCAATCCCTATAAGAGATACTAGATCCAGGAAGAGAAAATAGTCTTCGATGAAAAAACTTCTCTGAATATGTTTAATCTTACTGCAGTCGAAGGCATTTATCATCCCAAAGAGGGGACTTCGGTATTCTGGATAGGAGGAAAAACATGCAGTACAGTTTAAACTTTATTTCCGGAAGGAAGACATTATGGGATAAAAAACTACATATATGTGCAGTCTTTGCAGATAATCGATCTGCATGTGGAAATAACGCTAGCTTATTCGTGTTAATTACAACTAAGACTTTTATGGTTGATCGTTCTCAAAGTGTACTTTTTTGAAAGACTATGGGTCCAGGAAGCTTGGCGCGTCCAAAACACGTCAAATTACTCTTGGATAAAGAAAACTTCATTTGCCCAGTACAGCGCCAACGTGAGTGCATACGAATATCAGTGTTAATTTTAGCAACACAACTGTTGGCAGTCTTGAGAAAATTAATAAATGCACATGAGATTGTCAACGGAACAACATTTTGTAAAATTTGTGAGTAAAGTTGAAATTTCGTTGATGTACAGAATAAAGAGAAGGGGACCTATAACAATCCTTAAAAAACGCCACTCGTGATCGGTCTAGGCGTGGAGTCACTTTAACCTACAATGACTTTCTGGCTGCGGTTAGACAAGTAGGAATGAATGAAGTCAAGGAGAGGAGACCGGATGCCAAAAGCTTCCAGTTTAACAAGAATATGTATGTGCGGTACCATTTCAAAGGCTTTGCTCTGGTCAAAGTAGATCACAACCACTGACTGTTGCTCATTACGAAGGGAAGTGTCGAGGTTAAGAAAGTCTACGTGACACACTTCGCATGATCTTCCAGTAAGAAAACCATATTGCGAGTCACTTGAGTGCTTCTCTGCAAATAGTGGCAGGTCATAAGAGCAGTTAACATGACTTTCCAGGGTCTGAAGATTGGTAGGCCATAAAACTAGCCGATCCTTCAGACACCTGATAAACATTTCACAGTGAACGCCATCTCACACTTTGACAGTTTTCAGCTTTTTAGGCTTCAGTGAAACAGAAAAAAACCTGAGCATACGCCATCCTCTCTTCACTTGGTTTATGCCCCCTTATACGCAGTAGGTGAGCGGCACACTTATGTGCTCACACATGAGAACATGCCTCGCCGATCCGCTTCTAGATCAGTGAACAAAGGCTGCTATAATGCTGCAAATGAAGGTGCAAATTAACTGACAATCTCTGGGTTTACCTATTTTTTGAATAACGAATAGATGTATAGTAAAAGATTATCAGTATGCATCAAATGATATGGCTTAATAACAGTTCAAAATATTTTATTTGAGTTCCAATCCTTGGCAGAATGTGCAAAGATTCTGTGGTTTCCAGACTTGCTTCCAACAGATACGAAAGCCCGTTAATTTTACAAACAGGCTTTGCTGTGAGCTGATCTACCATTCACTATTTATGGATGCATCGCGGCAAATTGAATTTCTTTTATTTCGCCATCGGTAAAATCAAGCAAACGATATTTATATTATACCAACACTTCTTCAACAATCAAGATATGAGAGAAAATAAGTCCATTCTCGTTTAACCATGTTGGAACTAAGTTATGCCTGTTAGCGATTATTATCGATATAACACTTATTAATAAATGCTGCTAAGGTGCCAAATTATAGCTGCGTTGATTTTTCGCATGTTTGCATGTTTCTTTGCCAGATAAGACTATATACGTTTAAACGCTGGAGTAAAGCCTGTTTCAGTGACTTTTCGTTGCTTTAACTGGTTTATATGCTTGAAATTCTTTAAGCGTTGCTCAATTAGCAATATGTTAATAAATAAATAAATTGTATAGTTAAGGCCCAGAGAGTCACACCATTTCAAACTTAGCATCGTGGTATAAATAAATACAAAGTGGATAATTGCTGCACTATATGAGCAGACATATTAACAGCGAAAATGAACAATATAGAAGTCATATCCGATAAAGAAGGATTTGCCATTTTTAAACAATAGTCAACAATCTTTGACATATACGGTGAATATGAAAAGAAGCAGTAAAAAACTCCTTGTTTTTAATCGGAGGTGGAGTTCGGCGAGCCACCAATTTAAAAAAAGAAATTAGGAGAAATAAACTGTTTCA
>WEDG01006733.1:0-120413 GCA_017591395.1 Schistocephalus solidus | reverse complement strand
CCCTGGATCATTTGATCAAGCTGGAACTGTAGCATATGACGATGGTGGAACCGACAGAGACAAAGGGATACCGGAATGGCCATTTCACGGCTTATTAGCCGTCATCAGCCAGTCATACCCAATCAAATTGTGGCGCACTGGGATTCGAACCCGACCTTTGGTATTTGAGTCGAACGCTCTACCATTGAGCCACGGAAGCTCGTTGTTTTGTCGGTTGTGATCGGGAATATATGATGATAGTGTGAGCTCGCACCGATCTGCTAAAGGAACATGTACGTTCCGTTGTGCCCTGGAACTCAGAACTAGGAGAACCCTCGCAGGCAGTCGCATGGCGACGTGGAGCATGTTGATAATGTGGAACCGACAAGACAAGGGGAGACCGGAATGGCCATTTCTGGCTTATTAGCCGTCATCAGATAGTCATACCCAATCCCAAGTGTAGCACCCTGGGATTCAGACCTACGACCTTTGGTTATTTGGTCAGACGCTCTGCCATTGAGCCACGGGCTCGTTGTTTTCGTCGGTTGTGATCGGGAGAATATGATGATAGTGTGGGAGCTCACTGCGATCATGGCAGGAACGTCAAGCGCACGTTCCGTTTGGTACCCCTGGAGCTGCAGACTAAGAACCCTCGCAAGGTGGTCGCACAGCGACATATATATATATGTAATATATATATATAAAGTGGAAAATAGGCATAGCAGAGAAGTATGAATTCGAGATCAAAGAGCATTACTTTTGCCAGAATCAATAGAAAACTTTATTAGGTAAAGAATTTTGGCGCTGGTCTGGAGTCGTCGTCAGACGTAGTAGGAGGTAATTACCCGAAACGGTTAAAATTTAAATATGTCACATCTGATATTATTTAGACATTCCTTGCCAGTGGTTGTCGGTATGTGGGACGAACTTTTAAAAGTTTTGATTGGCTCTCGTCTCTTCAGCGGCTTTATTTCAGGTTGCCATCGGCAGGGTCGAATTCAGTAGTGTCCGGTTGATGCGCATGAGTTGTATCTGAGAAAAGAATGGCCTCCAAAGGAAGCATGCGACTGCACTGACAAAATCAGCTTAGTACGCTCAAGGATAGGAGTTGAGCTATTTGGATAAAAGAAGTCGTATGCTGGATTCCATGCTACGCTGCAATGCGAGTATATTAGTGTTCGGACAGGAGAGTCCGCCTGCTCTGCTTGCGCACAGCAGACGCTATTGGCAGTGGAGGCGAGACCACCTGGCCTCAAATTGTCAGCGCATGCAGGCTTGGACACAAATTTTGCCTGGGAGCCCGCATTGTTGCCTCCTGTCCATCTAAGAAAGGTCCTGAGTACGGAGAACCATTTTCTCCGATAACGATTGCATCAAAGCGACACATCGACTTGGAACATGTAGTGCAGCGCCGAAGAAGGTTGAAGGGCGGGCCAGTCGGCGGAGCATCCCACGCGACAACCATGTGGCAGCAATGACTCAGCAATATCGATTGCGACACGCACGATTCACCTCACGCATCCGGCATGGTCGATTAAGCATGCGCAGTCTGCGTCGTACCAGAGACTGGTGAACCGGTTAGCGCTGGAGTTCCAACGCCGCAGCAGGATCGCCGCTTATCACTGCCCTCACTGTCCTCGCCGCATGCCTCATCCCGCATTGGCCCTCATTCGGTCGCATGCGCATCCTGTTCCAACGGAATTCACCGCAATGCTGGGCAACACCGATACGCGCACCCCTCCACTCGGCTTCTTCTTACCGCCGCCATGCACTCTACCATGACGGAAAGCCATCCAGCCTCTTCCAATTTTCCTGCCCGCACTGCGCCCGCCGAATTCTGACTCACGCATCGGCAGTCGAAGTCACCTCGCCACCGAGTCCATCAGCGTGGAGGCAATGCCGAACCAGCGCCTCGGGCTCCGACATGCCAGGTCAGTGCCGCCTTTCACTGCCCTCGCTGCTCCCGCGCATTTACACCACCGCATGGACTTTATTCGGACAGCGCCTCTACGATAGCGCACCGCAGAAACGTCACCCGCAGGCTAAAGCACGCAGCAGTGACGCAGTACCTACGCAATTCATCGCAGCACACTCACAATCAACGTGTTTCCGCCATGTAGTATGTCGCGGTGTCCGCAAAACCGTAGCTGGGATGGCTGCAAACGTCTGACGCTTTACACCAGAACACGCCGTCGGCCAGTGTATGTTGCTGTGTTTACGACAGAGAGCTGACCAGTGGACTGGGAGTTAAGGCGGCGATGAAATACCATAATCTCACTGAGGTAGAGTAAAGTCTGCGTGTTGCGTTATGGAGCCAAGGTAATCGATGCTGTCGCGCACCGAAGACAGGTGCGCCAACTTTCCGTCTGGCCGATATTGCCTCGCTCCCACCTCAGACGGCTGGCTACGAAAAGCGAGACGGTGGTCTGATGGTGGGGAGTCCCGAAAGAGTGAGGTCAACAGCTCAGCGCATTTTCACTCACTATAAACAATCTGACGCGCCTGAAACTATCATGATGCGCTAAAAAGCCTATGTGACGAAGGTTTGCTGCCAACTGACGGAATAACTCGGAACCGCGCAGTCAGCCCAGTGTGTTTTTGTGTGGAGTGGCTGACTGGCGGACTGAGAGGCAGGCTGTAATGGCTCCTTCTTAATGTGGCTGCTTTAGCACCCCACAGTCCGTGGGATCCGATCCAGGTGTGGCTGGTTTGACGCCCAGGGGCGCTGCAGCCGCCGCCATCCTCTGTCATTCACGCTAATGATCTTCTTGACACCTGTCACCTGACGCGGGTTCGGGTAGGGGACAGAGATATGAGTAGCTGCAGCGCAAGTTGCACAATCAGCCAAAACTAATTCACGCCAAGTCGCCGTCCCTGCACCACCTGTTGTGGAGCATACGGTAGAGCTCTCGTCGGAAATCGACGGTCGGAACACAATCACTACTGACCAGCACGGCGTCAGTTTCCTTCCGATTCGGGAGAAGGTCCACGTGGATGCGCCCAAAGCCAGAGACACTGGTACGCGCCCGGACTATGTTCTCTGTCCGAAAGGCAAGAATAAAATAGCCGACGTGCTGCGGCGATCCCCGGTGTGCCGACGGACGGATCGGACCACGCGTCATCTCCCGAAGATACGGCTTCGTCTTCCAGCCACGCAGAGACTAAGGGTACGTAACGCATTAACGTTTGAGCGGAATACTGTTTCGGCGATGAATATGCCTGCTCCTGTCATCCATTTCGGCAACGAACTGGCCAGCCGATAGCTTCAGCTTCCAGTCGCCGATGCGCACATCTTCGTGGAACCGCTGGTGTCGGCTGTGGGACGGACAACATCCCAATCACTGCACCCTGGATGTCGCCGCCACACGTCGTCGGCACGCGACTGGTCACGATGACGCCGACGCGGCTGCCAACGTTCCATGTTCCGTGCAGAAGAACGCAGTTTACTGCACAAAGCCTACGTCGATCGCCCTACTGCGCTGCAGAGATCGGCCTCTGCGAAAGTGATGCGCCAACTGACGCAGCAACCGTTGCGCGAAGAGATGCAGGAGGACCTGGATTGACGCTGCAAAACACAAAGGAAACCAAAGGTACGCCGGACCGAGATGGAAGAACTGCTTCCTGCATACGCCGCCGCAAAGGCTGCCCTACGGACCTCCCATCCAAACGATCCGTCTCATGGCTATCTCGGTGCAAACAGCAGAACAGCTACTCACTGAGAGACGCAAATCCTGACTTGATGGGCAGAAACATTTTCCAAAGCGTTTCTCAACCAACCTTCCACCATCTCCGACGCCACCATCGACCGCCTGCCTGAAGCGGAAAGTACCGCGGACCTTGGATCTCCTGCCCTCTCCAGAAACCATCAGAGCCAGTGCAATAACTCTCCAGTGGTAGACCTGAAAGCTCGAACGCGATCCCTGCTGAGATTTACAGAGTATAGTGGACCCCGACTGATGAATCAGCTAACAGTGCTTTTCCAGGAGATGTGGCAACAAGGACAAGTCCCTCAGGATTTCAAAGACGCCCTACTGCACCTCTAGAGAAGAGAGCTGCAACCGCCAACTCTGCGACCACCAACGAGGAATCTCACTGCTTAACGTATCGCCAGAAAGGTCTTCGCCCATCCCTCTCAATCGCCTGAAATCTCACGCATAAGACGGGATCATCCCGGAAAAGCCAATACGGCTTCCGGACGACACAGAAACAATCGACATGATCTTCGCCACTCGCGTACACAAAGAGAAGCACCAGGAGATGCGGATTCACTCTATGCTACCTTCGTGGACCAGATGAAAGCCGGAAAGCGCGTGGAAAAATTCGGCTGTCCTGAACGTTTAATGTTCGCGTCAGCTTTTCGACGGGATGAGGGCGCGCGTTCGACGGCAACGCGACGAGTATCCTTAACATTCGCAGTGCAATGGAGTTAAAGCAGGGCTGCGTCCTTTGCTACTCCCTCTTCAGTCTCATGTTCTCTGCCATCCTAACGGACCTACCGTGGAGAACGTCCGAGATCCGCATCGCCTACCGGATTGGCAGCCGACTTCTCAACCAACGACGGATGCGCTTCCCGCTCGTGTACTCCACAACGACCAACGAACTTCTCTTCGCTGATCAAACTGCGTACTTAATCGCAACGACAGAAGATGAAAGGCGAAGGACATGGACCTATCTGCGCAGCTGCCGCCTGTGACGAAGCGGACTTCTGCATCAACTCACGGAAAACGGTTTGTGATGCATCAGCCGCCGCCGAATATCATCTACACCATAGCTCACACTCACTGTCCGTGGCACCCAACTGAAATCTGTATATACTTTCAGTAACTGGGCAGCCGTCTTTTCCCGCAGCATCAAACCAACGATGAGGATCGCCCATCGGATCGCAAAAAGTCAGCCTGGCCTTTTGGACGCGTATGCAGACGTGGTCTGGAAATCGACCACGGTCTCCACCTCAGCACCAAACTCAAATGTACAAAATGTCATATTGCCGACGCTGCTGTATGAACCGAGATTCTGGACGATCAACCAAAAGAAACACGAACTCTCAATCACTTTCACCTCAGCTGCCTCCGCAGAATGACTAAAACTGACATAGCAAGACAGGATAACGGACACAGAAGTGTTGGCACTGAAACAGGTCTTCTTAGCATTTATGCTCAGCTGAAATCAACTCCACGGCTGCTGGAGCTGCGCCATCTGTAAGGACGGACGACGCATTGTTAGCCCAAACGCTCTGACTGTAGAGATTACGCCATGGGTGTCTCATCACGTCAGAGGTACGACAGCTTATAGGACACATTGAAGAAATCTCCGCAGCAACGTACAAATCAACCGGCGACCTGGGAGGAACTCGCCGGAACCGACTGGCATGGAGAAGGGACGGTGATGAGCACGGACAAAATCTACGAAGCCAACCGGATCGCACACCAATACCACGAGCGAAAACGTCACCAGCGCCCATGACAATAGCTGCCATAGGCTCAGGCGCTTTAATATGCCCGCGCTGTCAGCGCACCTTTCCACACGCGATTTACCGGCCTGGTCGGACATCTTCGGACGCAATGCGCAACAATCCGACAATTCAAATTCTGCGTCAAATTTTGCGATCACTCGCTTTGGACACTAACCTCACTCCTGGTCGAATTCACTTTCTCCAACCGTCAGAGAGACCGCATCCCATACCTCTTCTTCGTCCCCTTCGCTAACACTGCTCGACGCCGCTGTCACAGCCAACACTTCAGCATCAGTTATGGAGCTCTTCTGCTTTGTCCCTCAATGTGACCGCATTTCATATCCCATCGGCCTTGATCGGTCACTTGCGAAATCATCGTACAGAGACTGGTAAACCAGTGCCTGGAGCACCAACACTCAGCGAGATCGTCGCCTCCACTGTCCTCACGCCTTCGCGCTCATCGCATGGCGCTCTTCGGTCACATACGCATCCGTGACAGCGGAATTCAGCGCAATGCCGACAACACTGATGCACCGATACACCCTCCGGTCACCTGGGAACAGGGGCCTGATCCCGGAAGCTAATGTGGCTTCCGCTGACACCGCAAACAACTGGCGCATGATCTTTTGCCGCCCGCCAGCTACAAGAGTAGGCGCTAGGAGGATGTGAACCTGCCTCTAAAACTACCTCGTGGATTTTAACGAAAGCTGGCAGCACGGTGAATAGCGACGGACTGTGGAAAGTCATGCAGAAATTCGGCTGTCCTGAGCGGTTCACGCATGGTGCGTCAGCTTTCATGACGGGATGATAGCGCGCGTCGCTGACGACAGCGGGACGCTATCCAGGCATTCGTAGTGATCAACGGAATGAAGCAGGACTGCGTATTTGACTCCTACCTGTTCAGTCTCAGGTTATCGGCTATGCTGATGGACGCCTACGTCAATGAACAGCCTGAGACCGCACGTCGCCTACTCAGAACTGACGGACACCTGCTCGACAGTCGGCGTATGCAGGCTTCAACGCGTGTGTTGAGGACTACAGTCCATGACTTGCTCTTCGCGGACGACTGCGCCTAATACACCGTGACGAGGAGGACATGCTAAGGAGTATTGACCACTTCGCCGCAGTGCGCCGATTTTGGATTAACAATCAGTACAGCCAAACGGTTTGTCATAGCACCAGCCGCCAGCAGCGCATCACAATGCTCCCCTGAATCAGTGTCAACGGTGCTCAGCTCAAAAAGCAGTAGAGCGCCTTTGATCAGGAGCACGCTGTCAGGAACACGATATCGATGGCGGGGTTGCCCAACGGATCTCAAAGCTAGTCAGGGCCTTCGTACGCTGCGAGTCTCAGTGTGGAATCGGTATTCACTACAGAACACCAAACTGAAGATACAGGCCGTCGTCTCGACGACACTCCGTCATGGACGGAGACCAGGACCGTATGCTCGAACCAAGCAGGAAGCTGAGATCACTATCTCAGCTTCCTCCGCAGAACTACTCGAGCCGAGATGGCAAGACAGGGATCGGACACGGGAGTCCTGGAGCGGACCGGAATCTCCAGTATCCACGCCAGCTATACGAGGGCAAGTGCTGGCGCGGAGCAGCTTCACCTGGTGAGAATGGATGGCGAGCGATTACACAAACGGAATTTTCTACGATCGCTACGGGTGCTCGCCAAAAGGGCGGTCAAAACGACGCTAAAGCGACACTTTGGAAGAAATCTCTGAAGTAATCAACCCAGCGACCTGGGAGGACCTCGCCCAGGAAAGACCTGCATGGAGAAGATCTTTGAAGGCTGGTTCAGCAATCTATGAGGCCAAACGGATCGCCGCTGCTAAGAGCCAAACGGGCGGCTCTACATGAGTCTACAAGCACCGCGGATCAACACCGCCAATGCCCAAGCCCTGAAATCGACAGCTGAACAATTTAGCTGCGCTGCCTGAGCACTCAACACTCCTGAGTTATATATACGCCGAGTTAAAATGATAACAAAATTCAGCCAGTTTTTCGGCGTTACTGCATCTCGTCAACCGGCTCAAAATTTACAGTCACATAGATCTACTCCGATCACACTGGTTGTTTCAAGCTCTCCAGCTCATGAACATGGAACAACGTCTATGATCGTCTGACCACTGGTTGGTGGCAGAGTCCTAAAGGTTAAGATCATGATGAACATTTCATTGTATCCATAATTTTATACAGATTTTACATCGAGGAGCGAAATTGCTAATGTCGACAAAGCTTTTACTTAATTATTTTCCTTTTTCGCACATTTTTCCAACCCTGTCTCCTTAAAGTTTTGTCAAGGTTGATGTTTCTTAGCCTTTCCTGGGGTTTCCGTGAGAATGTACCAACTGCAGAATTTTCCTCCTGTCTACGGCGTCGCTGACAGTCCCAAAAGCGAAGAGTCAGTCCGTGAAGATCTAGAGTTGTTTGGAGAAAGTATATCCAGTACTGTGCGGTGGTCAAGTGCCTTAATTCCATTTTATCCATCAATTCTTAGTGAGACAGCAACGAGTGTCTGAAACGACCATTTCACCGTACTCTTTCAGGGCGAGATAAAAGCGAATCTTAACTGTGTGCCTCGCTGTCAACGCACATTCCGCGCGCGAATCGGTCTGGTTGGAAATCTTCTCGAACTCGATGCAACAACAATCCCACAACATAAATCTCTGCCACACCTGCCTCCGACCCCACGACGGGGACGATGACCACCCAACCACTGATAAAACTTCATCGATGCCCCCACCGCCCACGAACACTGACGCATCCTCCTCCTCCACTCCTGCGCAGATCCCGGTGACGAACACCCACTTGCTTCACTCCCACCACCTCGGTGGCAACCTCCGACTACCTGCTATCTGCAACACCACCACTGCTCCCAGTACCAGCGTTGGGGACTCGATACTAACCTGTCCTCTGTGCGATTGCACGTTCACCTCAGCACATCAGCCTGGTCGGTCACAGTGCGAATCCATCGTACAGACTGGTGAACCAGTGCCTGGAGTTCCAACCACACGGCAGAGACTGCCGCCTCCACTGCCCTCACTGCCCTCGCGCATTCCCTCATCGCGTGGGCCTATTCGGTCCACATGCGCATCCATGCGGAATTAACCGCAACGCCGACCACACACCTTCGCCCTGCCATTCATGCCCACCACTGCCACCCAAATGCACGAATGACATCCCCAGCGCGCCCGATTTCTCCGCCCACACTGCGCCCGCAGCTTCAATTTACGCATCGGTCTGGTAGGTCAGCACTGCGAATCCATCGCACTGAGCCTGATGAACCAGTGCCTGGGGCTCCGACATACAGTCGACGCGCCCGCCTCCACTGCCCGCTTCTGCTCCTGCACATTTACACACCATGCGCCTATTAAGACAAGTGCTCCTCCACGACAATCTGCGGTAAACCACCGGAGGCTAGTCACATCAGCGCACACTACCTACACCAATACACGACAGCATCCTCATCATCATCACGTACCTAAGAAAATCACGTTTTCCTAGAAACCGTGGGTTGCAATGCTGCTAATCTGACGCTTACGCCAGACCGCGCCGTCGGCCCAGTGTATGTGCTGTGTGTGTCGAGTGGCTGATCAGTGGACTGGGAGTCAGACGGTGATGGCTCCTCCATATCCCCTGATTTAAGGAATCCTGTGTGTGTGTGCGTTATGGGGGCCAGGTAGTGCTGTGGTGCACGAAGACGGGTACGCCGAACCATCAGCCAATGCGCCCACTCCCTATAAGAAAACTGACTGGCTTGGACGGTGGTCTGATTGTGGGGGTGGGGAGAGAATGAGTCAACAGATCAGTGCATTTTCCCTCACTATAAACAATCTGACGCGCTTGAAACTATCACGGTGCGCTAAAAGCCGTGGCTAGGAAGGTTGCCAACTGACGGGATAACTCGGACCGCGTGGTCAGCCAAATGTGTGTTTTGTGTAGAGGGGATAACTGGCGGACTGAGAGTCAGGCTGCAATGGCTCCTCCTTAATGTGGCCTTTATGGCACTCCCACTCCGTGGGATCCAAGCTAGGTGTGGTGGTACGCCGAGGGGCGGCTCCGGCCGCGCCAGCCACCTGCGCCCTCCCATCTCCGGTGACTATGTCATGACATTTGGCTAAGGTTGGGGAGGAGGAGATAGTGTGGTAGATGAAACGCAAACCTACTATCACTTTAAACTGAATCACGCGCAAACCACCGTCCCTGCACCACCACAGTTTGGAGCATACAATGGACCTCGTCGAAATTGATGGTCGAACTCTCATGTCGTATGTTTGTAAGCCTTGATGTTATCTTCTGCCGAAAAATTTTGAAAATTATCCATGTCTATCTCCTGCGAAATGCTATCTGAGTAACTTGCACGTCATTCCCCATCTTCCACTTGAACTGCACTTCTTTATTTTTTTCCCATCGACCTTAAAAATAAAATTCGGGTCACCCGTATTGTTGCAATTTTTCTTGCACACACGTGTGACAGGCGCAAGCGAACACACATCGTTTTTGTATAGTGTCAGGCGATATATTCGGCTGACTCATTTGTTTTGGCAACGGGTATCTACTGTGGAGGTTTGTATCTGATTTATTCTTCAGTATTTTATTTATTAATGGTACCGTACTTAACCCAATTGTAGTTTGCATTTCCACTTGACGTACTGAATCGTTGAAAACATTTAGTCTATATCGTTTTCTATTGCTAAACTTTTTATTTTTCGGCACTTTCTCGACTCTGTTACAGTAAATAAACTTACGTGTTAATTTATACCTTATCGGCTGCTGTATACGATATTATGAGTGGCATTCAGAAACAAAGCAGTTCTCAGCCGGACGAATCGGCTACAGAACCTAGTCCATGCAACTGTCAGAAAACTGGCCCCGCGTCCGGCTTGAATCCCGAAGATTCAAGTCAATATCATATCACCAGAGACAACAGGGACTTTATAAGGACTGCCTGCTTGCTTGCACAGAGGCCAACCGATCGGGATGCGGTTTCCGGATGACGCCTATGATTTTAGCTAAGGCGCCTTGAGCATAAAAAATGGAGAAATTGATGTTAGTGCAGTGATTACCGCAGTAGCGTTGCTCTTTCTACCTTCTCCCCAGGTAGTGACATCACTGAGGGACGTAACATTGAACTTACCGCGTCACTAGGCCTCCATGGTTTTGAGCTCGAGATGCATTCACGTTCCTTTTTCGAAGACGAACATGAACAAATCTCTCTTTGGTTAAGGACAACGTGTATTCTGAGTGCTTCCTAGTGCCAAAAATTTTCCAGACGGCATTTTCATAGTTTTATGTCACAGAAAAAATATTTGTGAAAAGTGCGGTGGTATTTTACACCATTTTAGTTTTGTTCGCATGTCAAAGTGCCGTTATTCGGTCTTCCCAGAAATTGTTTTGACTAATTTTTAGGCCGTTATGTTAAATAACTACAGCTCGGAGTCCTAAGACAAACTTCTGGAGCATCTGGCGAGGTCACTGAAACAAAAAAGTGGGTGGTTTGAAATTTCAGAGGGAGGGGTTCGATTACTGTTTAGATGCATAGCTTAAAATTCGCAGGGTAAGGTGAAGAGTCAAAAAGACGAAACTCGAACCTATCGAACACATCGGAGGAAAGGGATAGAGACGCATTCTCACAAATCAATAAATCAGGATGAAGGTCAGAGCATGCAAGGTAATGTGCTAGTTATCCATCTGCCAAAGCTAAAATGGAGCAGGAGGGTGTATGCTTTACTCTTCTAACTTCACATTAATTGAGCAGCTTCCGGCCTAGGAATTTGAGGGCGTTATCGAATAGCATGATTATTGAAATTTCTGTCAAACACTGCCAATTTCTATAAGAAGAATTATCGCGCCCAACAGAAGTCTGACCACTAAACCCGACGAAGTCATTGTGTCACTCGTAACCAGCCGCCTTTTCAAGTCCAGCACACGGCAGCTAGCTATGAAATCAATAATGAACCTACGGGCCAAATTTCCAGAATTTAATTTGAGCCTACCGAAAACGGATATTAGGGATCGGATAGTGAGATCTTAAAGTTGCCTAAAATGCCTCCGCTGACCTCAGGGGATCAGAACTGTCAGACAATTTTGCGTTAAACCACCGATTTTCATTCTAATCGTAAGTACGTCTGGACGTAGCCCACGTGCAGGAACTGCAGCAGGTCGAAAGAACACAAAGATAGCGCACGGCCTGTGCTTAGCTTGCATAAACTACAGTTTCACTCTGTCAAGGCAACCTACTGTTAACGGCAGACCGAAAAGCGAAAGACTCTACTTTTTACGCTCCCTCCACGCTGCGCTCAACGCGATCGGGAATGATAATCCATTCAGCAGTGACGCCCTACAGAACGGATTCCATGAATAAAAATGTGTTTTTGTTATTCCATGAACGTCAATTTACAGCATTCCCGAGCGATCCCATAGCGATATGTGATGAAAACAGAAGGAATATCCACATGTGATAAGGGAATCATTGGAGTATCGGTTTCAGATGAGGTCATACACGTTTCACACGTCAAAGATGATCGAAATGAACCAACGAGGAAGATGCAGTGATAAATTACCCTTAATCTATCGCAAGCACAGTGGTCACTTACCCGGATCGGACTTCGTTTTCTTTCACTTCACACCTATTGCGTTTCTTTAGTATGACAACGCCAAGAAGACTAGATATTAGCGTCAGTGCAGTACTTCATAAAGCAAAATGGTCAGGCCACAAGCGGCACACGTACACATAAACAACAGTTTCGGATACTGAGGCTCGAATCTCCCATTTCTGCGAACGACCATATAACTCCTATCACGCAGAAGTGGCTACGATTCGGATTTCATCTCATTGGAGCACAAAATTCATACACCGGCTGACAAACCTTCAACCCACGACGCTATCGTGTCTCGACGGCCCTGAATGCACATTTTTTGGTTAGAATTTGAAAGCTAAGCATTTTATCAAGTTTGTGATCTCCTCACTCCACTGATTCACCGGTGATCTGAGTCACATCCACTGGAGAAGAGACGAAGCAAAAGTCTCCGTCTACCGTACGTCACAGCAGGGGGTCAGTGCACGACTGGGGACAAAATTTACTGCCTGCTTATGCGACCGGATAAGAGCATGCTGTAGCTGCATGCGTATTTGGGGCGTGCGACGGATGTCGATTCCAGATACTGGTTCTTCAGTCATGCTGTCGTGAGTTCACAGCTGCCCAACTCGGCTGATGCGAGATTGGACCGGGGCATTACAAGAGGTCCGCTTTTACACGGAATTGCTGGTTGGTTGCGTAAAATGCGCTAGGTAAACAATATACGATGCTTTCCATGTGAGATTGTAGAAGCCGAAAAAATCAACATAATCCCTTCCTGAGTTTTCAGATCAACAACCCCACGATTAACCTCGGTCTGTGCTTCGCAATGTAATTAAGTTGTTATTTTTTTCCAACACGGCATGGAATAACACCCGAAAATCAAAGCCCCTTTTGGAAGAAAGCAATAGTACTTGATGGGCCTCCGTGGTTTTCTCGAGAGGGGGGGGTGCCTGTCTCTGGTGATGGTGACAATATCACTTCGAAACATCCAAGATAACTGTCAAAAGACTTTCAGAAGCACACCTAAAGAGTTTTTAAAGATAAAAGTACCCCTCAACAATACATTTAATAATCCCAATTCGGCGTTAATTGTGACATTTCTGTGCGCAGACAGTCCTAGCACTTTGATGACCAGACGCGGGAATAGGAACCCTTCCTTCACTGTAAGTTTGCTCCGGCAGAGCATGAAAAGAGCAACTCCCCACAATACCTGTGCCGACAAAAACTAGAGATCTGAAATGGCCGTTTATGGCTCATTAGCCATCATCAGCCAGTCATACGCAACCCCAGGTGGTGCCCCACCCGAAGCTTGAAGCCCAACACTTTAAGCATTGAGCCACGTGCACGTTGGCTTGGTGGTTTAGATCGGGAATATAGACTTGCATTTGTTGGCGAACGCTCAACGATCGGCACAGGAACTCACTTAACAAAAGTGGCCTTAGTTTCACGGTTAGGGTTTGGACACCGGAATACCGACCCCCACCCTAGAATTTAGCACAAGGCCACCTGCATTATGTGGGGGGAGGACGTTCCTATTCCCGTATACAGTCGGCAGATTCGATCGCGGAAAATTCAAGGAAGGATAAATATTATTGAATCATAACCCCAGCCCTGATCCAAGCCTTGAACTTATCTCTAACCCTAACCCCAATGGGGTGCCAGGAAATTAACGCAAGGCCCCCGAACAGATAGGGGTTCCTAGTCCTGTGCCTTGCCACTATGGTGGAAGGAAAATTTAGAGCGGCTTAAGGCGGACTGCTTGCATAATTATGGAAAACTGCAAATCACGGTAACGTGGAGTTAAGTTTGGATATAAACATATATAAGCCGCACATGTCAAACACCTGCACCCCCACCCTAATAAATAATCGTCACTTACTCAACAAACATGACTCTTTGTATAATGAATGTGCACATTTAATCTCTCTCTCTCTCTCAACAAATCTGATCGATAAAGCCACTGCTTGGGCTTAACCATGCTTATTTAATTTGATCCGCACGCGTTCTCGCAAATCACCGGGGTTCCTTTAGTTTAGTTTAGATAAACTGGCGTGTACTGGAGGTCAGCCACAAGCTTCAAATATGTCTCACGACCAATGTGACGCCTGGGTTGAAACCAACGGCTTGTCTGGTCATCAAGAAGAGATTAAGGGTGCGAAAGAACCTCACAGGCCAACAAATGCAAACGTTGGTTGTAGGAGCAGACGAAGTTTTGACCCCTGGATAAATGCCACAACTTCTAACAAGAATGCTACCAGTTTGACCACCGCATTCGACGATATCCGCCATGTGCTGCACACCATGGTGGTGGAGGGGCGGAGACTTGCGCTGGATTATAGTGAGAGTAGATTTTAACTGCATCTACCTTACTCTGTTCCACTCCCCCAACCTGGGTCCGGTGTCAAGACAAAGCCATGAAGACCGGAGATGTGGGAGGGCGCAGCCCCATGCACTGTGACCCACCACAAAAAGGATATAACATCAAAAAGAGGGTCGGCTTGGATCCCAGCTGAGTGGAAAGGCCCATTAAGGACTCATTTCGGACTGACTCTCAGTCCGGGGGACTCAGTTATCCCATCGGCTGGCAACCTTCAAAGCCACGGCTTTTGGCGCACCGTGATAGCTTCAAGCGCTTCAGGTTGTTTATAGTAAGAAAAGGCGTTGAGCCGTCGACCTCACTCTCTTCCCCAACCTCGGCATCAGGCCACTGTCCGAGCCGGTCAGTTGCAGGATGCGGGAGTGGGCGCAGTGACTGCCAAGGCTGGTGAACACGGCTCCACGCGCCACAGCACGACTTGGCTGCTTTGACACACCAGGATTACGAAAACCGGGTGGTAAGGAGTCATCACTCTCTGAATCCCAGTACACTGGTCAGCCACTTAACACACAACACACGCTGGGCTGACACACGAGTACTTTTACCGACGAAAATTACAGGATATACAGAAGTGGCCATTAATGCCCCCTTTGTCATCCTCCCTAGTCATCCATACCTCAACCACGGGTATGGCCGACTTAAACCCGATCGCTGTGCATAATGGTGTCAACGTCCAGCTGGCTGTGAAAGGGCATGCACAGTCGCGTGGGTATGGCGTTCATCGATCAACACTGGTGAGGGAAGGCCTAAGACAGACCTAGAATTCAACCGTTCATCTACAGAAACAGTAGCATTTCCCCCAAGGTTTGATTTCTCAAGTTGTATGCGTATGGCGGACAGATACTCAGCAGCAGCCTAGGCTTCTAGTCGGTAGCCAATGAGTCATTCAGAACGGTTCCATAGTATCTTTGAGGAGAACCTTGGCTAGTCAGCGGATAATGGAAATGCTACACATATTGCCACTGAATGAAGCTGCGAGACCCCCGATGCGGAGGAATCCTTAAAGTACCCTCATGAATTGAAAAAATCAGCCGGGTTAAATTTAAATAATAAAGCGTTAAAAGTACGGTTCGAGGTCTGCCTGTTGATAATTAAATAAAATCTACACAGCTCACAGGCGTGCCTACGGAAACCCAGTGGTCAGCGTAGGAAAGTTGAACAGTTAAGCAGCCCACGTAACCTGGTTACGTGAACTCACCAATTAATCACCTTTTGCCGCAGGGCCTTGCTCGATTCCTGACAGACCGCGTGCGGGTTGTTCCTGTGCGGCCTGGTTGATGTCAGCAGCTAGTGATGACAAAACCGACACTGCTTCTTGATTGGTCGGTCAGTGGCACAAGCGTATGACCTGGGCTACGTGCAGTCACAAACCCCCACAGACGTTTTTGTACTGCTCCTAAATGCTCTGTGCTGTTACCCTCACTTCCTTGACTAGAGGGTGGCGATGATCCTACTTTACCTGCGACCCGTTTTAAACCCACTAGTTCACGATATAATCAACAAATTATCGCGGACAAACCTTCGCCGAACGTAGCTTTCGATACGAACCCTGGTTTGCGGCCGCAAATTCTCGCTTTAACTGCCGACAGACTGATGAAAGTGCAGGGTGCGTTAAAGCGACCGTCACCAAGTCGTTCACTATCCTCTTTTGCTTCGCTCCTCTGGCAACTCACGGAGAAAAAGCCGGCTCAACACCTCTACCGCAAACATAGGAAGCTGACAATCCACCCAAGTTCGACAGCCGTCAGTTTTGCCATCTCACGTTAGTTACACTACACTAGTGCTTATGGGCAAGTTTGTCGCCCTCAAAGCAGGTAAGAGGGCGATCGAGAAGTACAGAAAGCCAAATTGCCCGAAATCTGTGGCTGCAACAGCCGGGCTCACCAGCACTTACTCGTTACCACTGGAGGACAAGTCAGTACATCTGCATTGAATTCCGACTCCTTCCTGCAATTTTTCAGTTCTCGTTTCAAATCTCCTCAATCACCTGTATGCATGTCCTGGCCCGTGCTGCGCGGATCGGGAAAGTGTGGCACACGTAGACCGGGTGTTTAACTTTGCCAGCGACTACGCAATAGCGGCCTCCGGTCGGCTTGACTCTGTCCCGACAACGGTCCAGGTGAGGGAGAGAAAAGAGAGTACGGTAGATGCTTCGTAAGTCCACTTTCTCTTTAAACTAGGTCACACGCAAATCAGCGTCCCTGCACCCGCCAAGCTGCGGGGACCACGGCGGACCTCGTCGTTGGCGACGGTCAGACTATCATATATACGAGACAAAACAAACCAACCATAGCTAAGATCCATGGACTACCTTAAGTTCAAACCTGAATTGCCACTGCGACCGATAGAATCGTTAATCGGCGCACCAAATTACAAGATTCCTAGGTCGTATTTTCCACTTATTATATCCATTGGCAAGTCTATAGTTTCTGGAAAAAGTGCGAGGAATAAACATCGCAAAAGATGAAATAATGGTATCTTTTGATGTAGTCTCTCCCTCTCTCTTCGCGTCTATACCGTTAGATTTGCAAAGCAATATACAGAAGAATTAGTCCGTGCCTATGACATGGATGTTCCTGCATCTGCCTTGCTTGACATCTTGGACCTATGTCTAGAAACGAATTGTTCGTTCTCACAATATTTCTATCGACAGCGAAAGGGAGCCCCTATGGGGTCACCCATCTCTGGCTGAAGTAACGATGCAAAAACGAGAGGCTCCTGCCCTACCACCGGTTAAGTCCAAACTATGGATACGCTACGTTGATGACTTTGGTCATCATTAAAAGGGACCAACTGGAAAAACTGATCAGTATTATTAACTCGACTATACGGGGAATCAGTTGTACGCTCGAAAAAGAAGTTGACCACCAACTCCCTTTTCTTGACGATCTCATACAGCGGAAGACTAACGGGATCTTTCAAACATCGGTTTACCGCAAAAAAGCTTGTGCAGAAGTTATCCTGCATTACGAGAGCAACCACCCTGTCGCTCACAAACGCAGCACTGTCAACACCCTCATCAATCGTGAAAAAACCACTATGCTGCTAACAAACTGTACGAAATTGAACTTACCTGTTCAAAATGTTTGCCAGTAATGGTTACCCTAGGGATTTTGTGTATCGATACATGAGATATAAGGAATTAAAAAGAAAAGGATAAGGAACTAAATTATTTCGATCGAGCGCCCAAACTACAAACACTGGCGAACACTTCCATACATTAAGAACGTCTCTGAACTCGTTGAAAGATACCTGAGAAAGCACCAAATTTACGTGGCGCAAAAACGAACGACAACACCTAAAAAGCAGCTTGTACACCCTAAGGATATGGTTGACTATTAGATAAAAAAAGCCGTTTACGAAATCCTTGCAATGCGATGCATTGTGGCCAAACAGGAAATCAGTCTCAACACGCCTACACGAACACCATTTAGCCATAAAGAGACGATACCATTTGCCTCAAGTTGCCATGCATACACTAGAAACTAGGCACAAATTTGCATGGGACAACGCTAACATTGCTGGCTTCTGTCCATCGAAGAAAGACCGGAAATTATTGGTCTTTCACTCTGATGACTCGTGTATTAATCGACACATCGAATTGGATACCGTGTACAACAATGTCAAAGAAAAGTGGAAAAGGTGGTAGACAATCTGCATGAGATGTCCACCCAGTTACAACTATTGGCACGACTGACTCAGCAATATCGATTTTTCCGACGCGTTTTAAATTTTAAATGTTTTGCATACGTACCATAAACCTGATGACAACCTCAGAAACCAGTGGCTCACCGATCTGCTTATTGAACATTTATGTTCCGTTGTGCCCTGGAACTCAGACTAGAGTACTCACAGGCAGTCGCATAGCGACGTGTAGCATATGTTGATAATGTGGAACCGACAAAGACAAGGGAGACCGGAATGGCCATTTCTGGCTTATTAGCCGTCATACCTAATCCCAAGTGTGGCACACCTGGGATTCAATCGCAACCGAAAAAGCAACGAGCCCGTGGCTCAATGGTAGAGCGTTCAACTCAAATACCAAAGGTCGCGGGTTCGAATCCCAGGTGTGCCACACTTGGGATTGGGTATGACTGGCTGATGACGGCTAATAAGCCAGAAATGGCCATTCGGTCTCCTTGTCTTTGTCGGTTCCATTATCAACATATGCTACACGTCGCTATGCGACTGCCTGTGAGTACTCTAGTCTGAGTTCCAGGGCACAACGGAACATAAATGTTCCTCAAGCAGATCGGTGAGCCACACACTATCATCATATTCCCGATCGCAACCGACAAAGCAACGAGCCCGTGGCTCAATGGTAGGGCGTTAGACTCAAATACCAAAGTTCGCGGGTTCGAATCCCAGGTGTGCCACACTTGGGATTGGGTATGACTGGCTGATGACGGCTAATAAGCAAGAAATGGCGACGACATACATTTTTCGATTTCGATGAGGTCCACCGTGTACCCCACAGTGATGGACGCAGCTATACAGCAGCAGCTATCGCCTTCTATTTTCCCTCACACCTCAGGAGGCAGTGCCATAACAGTGTCTAGCAGACCCGGTCAGTTCAGTAAATGGCAGTTAAACAACCCGTCTACGCGTGCCACGCCAACGATATACAGGCCGAAACCCTACCTGTCAGAGGCTCGTCTTTCTTTGACCTCTAATAACCTTTCCAGTTCTTGATCCCAACACTATGCCTAGGCCCGCCGTTGGGTTTTTCCCACCACTCGAGTGCCTTCAAGGTTTCCGGAACTAAATGGACTCATTAGCAATTTTCGTACCGCGTGCCCTCTAGCCTTCTTTTGATCCGACTATCTTACTCCGGCCGCTCTAACGGCAGTCAGAGTTAAGTGTTGATAACGTTGCAGTCGAAGATTCCACGCCAGTCTCGAGGCCTAAGAAAATGACGTCTGGAGCATAACCATCCTTGATTTTTGTACCCCGTTCCACTTCGGAATTCATTAAAACCCTATGGGCCGGAGATATACCTGGAACCAGGTCCAGCGCGAGTTTATCACTAAATACCCATCGTGCCCAATGTCCCGAAGCTGGACGTGAGGACTCGGTTCGGACGCTTCCAGGACTTGCCGATAAAGACAAGGGAGAATAGAATGGCCATTTCTGGCTCATTAGCCGTCATCAGCCAGTCATACCAAACCCCAAATGTTGTATCACCCGAAGCTCGAATCCGCCACCTGTTGATTAGAAATCCAACGCTCTAACTCACTGAGCCCGTAGCGTCATTACTCGTGAAAATATTTCAAATCTGGTCACAAAGGCAATTCTAGGACCCTGGCTTGCCGATAAGCATCAGAGCTGCGACTGGGTCATCGTAGTGAATTATTTCCCTATTGCATCAACCGCCACGCTTCGCTTTGCGACTGCAGGAGGGAAATCAGGTAGACGGAAACCCAAATGGAAGTGTATGCAAGACTACATACTACCCCCGCTCTCTTCATCCAAAAAGGCGAAATCGCCACAGGATAGGAATGAAGAATGCGCGGTGCATCAGACACATACATACACACAAACGAAAGTTCTAAATGGAGAAAAGATCGCAAATGTGACTCGCTCTCTCTCTGTCATCTTTGGCCTCCCTCACCCACCGTAGGGACAGCTTGGAAAAAGAAAACGAGAAATTACGATGCAATGGCCTACAGCACAAAGTTAATCGTGCAAACGCACAACCACAGTCGGGCAAATCAGCATACAGCAGCAGCAGCATCCTTCTTCTTGTTCTTGTTGGTGGGGGTGGTAGTGGGAAGAGATCAGAAACAGTACTCCACCGGATGCCTCCTTTCGACATACGAACGCCAACAAAACATGAGGAGGGTTGAGAAAGAAGAGCATAAAGGGACCTCAGATTCCGAGGAAGTGGAGCAGGGGGAGGTGGTGAGTTTGGCGAGAAAGGCAATAAAAGAAGTGGATTCGTACGCAAGTACCCACGCAAACAAAAACCAAACAGCAAGAGGAGAAAATCGACACACACGTACACACACACAGTCGCCACCGCCGCCGTGCGATCCAAATAGTCATCGGCCTCATTATCGCAGACTGCGAAAACTGACAACAGTCCGATGGAGGGATTGCACGCGAGTAGGGGTGGTTTGGGAGTGAAGAGTGGTCAATGAATTCGCAAGAATTGTTATAATTTGGGCTAAGGTGTAGGGGATCTGTGAACGAAAGAGACTGGCTTCTTCTTATTTGTCATCTCTTCTTATAGTGTCAGAACTTCTCGAGAACAGAAGTAGTGGTGGTAGAGGGCAGCAAGGCATCCTACAGGACAAACTTGCCCACCAGGAGAGCAACCAAGAAGGTGACGAGAAGGTAGAGAATAGGAGGGATGTTGGCCATGCGCATCAAACCTTGTCCTTCACCTTGTGGTCCAGCCAGACTCACGTTTTCAGCACCCAGTCTGCGCAGTCTTTCATGCGACTCCTGCAAAAAAGCACAATGCAACAGGAAAATAGTTTTGGGTTTGGACAGCGAGCGCGGAGTTAACTCGCAGCAGTCTAATGTCTAATATAAATTCATAACGACTGAAACTCTGGGCACATAGAAGCAATGAAATGAGTTCCAGAAAAGAGATCAGAACGGGATATTTATTCACCTGACGTTTCGGATTCGCATTTGAACCAGTATCTGCAACTGCCTATTAGGATGGATTCGAGTAAGAAGCCGAAACGTCGGGTGAATAAACGGATTGAATACTTCGAAAGGCGCGATCACCGAAGCAGCCGAGTGGACTTCTTCCTTTCCCAAAACGGTCAGGCTGAAGCAAACATAGAGAAGTGCATGGGTGCGTATGTGTGTGAACCCAAATCGGACCGCGTGGTAGATGTGCTGGACCAACACTAGGGCCAAATAACGAGTACGGCAGGCGTTATTCTTATTTGGGATGACGTCCCACTACAAATGCCAAACATGGGGGTGTGTACCCAGCATGGGCACGCGTTGATGCAGGCTCATGCTGCAAACCGCTCTCCCACTCCGTGGGAGATACTTCATCTGCACCCGACCCCGCCGCCGGTCTTCTTGACTACGTCATGACACCGGGCGCAAGCGGGTTAGGGAAGAGAGAGTGCAGTAGATGCAATGCAAGCATACTATCACTTAAAACTAATTTTCGCGTAAGTCACCGTCCTTGCACCATCCTTCTGTGGAGCATACGGTGGACATCGTCAGACTATACGTTCAAACTCACGTGTGGGATGTAAAGGGTCCTAGTTACGTGTAGCACTACACAGATAGCATTTGGTCGCTCCATTTGTCGCGTACAGGTGGTGAATGCTCATGTGGCCGCCCCTAACTGATACCCAATTCTCACCTGTGGCTCCTCGTAGCTGGGAACTTCCCAGTGGCCACACCCGGGCCACCGTCACGACCGGCCGGCTAAACCAGGTGAGGGTCTCCGGTGTTGCGTGTGCCTCCAAACTCGGTATGTCTGACTCCCGAATTTCCCACCTCCCCCCTCTCAAAAAGTCCTACGGTGGGGGCAACAGCAACCCCGTAGGTGGCCCAGGCTAACTCGGGTCGCTCTCCCATTAAAACAAAACCGTGACCCATAGCGGAGTTCGGCAGCCGTCTGGGATGTCCGAGCAGCCCTATTTAGGGACAGCACTGCTTGCCTCCTCGCCGAGAAAGGGGCTAGAAAAGTTGCCCTTAACAAATGCTGGATTTCACGTCTTTGCAGCCGGCCGCGGCTCGCAGATCGCAAAATACGCGGTCGTAAAACTCAAAGAAGCAACAATACCTTCCGTCCGCATCCACCGCGCCACACCCTCCAGGCTGCTCGGGTGAGTCCACTCACACTAGCAGCCTGGAATTTTCGTTCCCTTTTAGACAATCCTAAGAGCAACCGGCCGGAACGGAGGACGGCGCTAGTCGCCCGGGAACTGGCGCGCTTCATGGTGGACATTGCTGCTCTCAGCGGCCGGCGAAAGACAGAGCGACGCGACGCTGGTGTTGCTTTTGCCATCCGGAACGACATTGTGGGACGTCTGCCCTGTCTGCTGCAGGGTATCAATGATCGCCCGATGAGCCTCCGCCTGCCTCTTGGGGGAGACCATTCCACCACCATCATCAGCGCCTACGCTCCGCCAATGACGAGCTCTGATGCGACGAAGGACAAATTCTACGAGGACCTGCACGCACAGCTGGTGACTGTGCCGAAGGCGGACAAGCTAATTGTCCTTGGTGATTACAACGTCCGCGTTGAGATATGATAATCTTCCAACCAAGCCATCTGAAGATTAAATGGATTTGCTCGATATCGCAATGCATGTTACAGGTACGCCACATTCCCCCCTCGACCCTCGCCCCCACCTACCGATGACTTTCACCTCTCCTAATAATTATAGGTCAAATTTTAGAAAAATAAATTTTACTACGTTAAGTATTTATTTTTCTCTTTTGCCCGCTCATACCCATTTTCCCTCTTAAACCCAAAATTTCGGTCTGACTTTTGAACAGTGCATACTTATTTGTATTCAGTGGTACTCCCTTTGGACAGTTTACTGGGCGCTCGCGCTGTATTCGTGTGTGGAAGGGGTCGTGATGTAATACTGCGGACTACCCTCCAGGGGACCCACTTCTAAACTGGTAGTGTTTAACGCACCTCTACGTCTACACACACTTCCATTAGTCCATCGTCTTGACAAGATAGCGTGAGGTGGGTGTCATGCTAGTCTCCCGGCTAAAAGTAACCCAATGCGCACGTAACCGCTGGTCGCCAATCGCAACTGACTGAGTACCAGGGAGGTAGGCAACTGCATTAGCTATCCGCATTGTGCTAGGTAGTGAGTTCAATGGAAATTTAAGTCGTACGAAGTTATTAGTTCCCCCCCGACCCCACCTGGCACGCAGTTATTATCAGTGGTTCCCTGGGGTTGCATGGAGCTCAATAGCCCCCATCGCCAACGCTTCGATTAATCGAAAAGGTCGGATGGTTTCAGCCAGCCTGCTTTCGTATCTTAGTTAAGTTTCGAACGTAGGGCACTGAGCGGCTCACGTGTATTTTCTGTCGATAAAGTAAACTCCGAGGAGAGGATTCAGGACGCGCCATTAAGATCAAGCTCACTCTTGCAGTCCTTTTGGCTCTTTGTTATTGGACCATTTCGGGACTGCGAAGAATGCACGATACCGATGCTGTCCAAGCCCTCCCTCACTAAAGTTCTGGTCTCTCTCTCCTTCAAAGGCTGCTTTTTGACGGGATGGTTAGGTTGAAGCTCTCAGCAGGTGGCACGGATTAGCGCCTTCGTTAACCCGCCCCCCACGCGCAACCATTCGGACTAAAAAAGGTTGTTACAAATTGGGAAATGTAAACATTCTTCTCAATTCAACCTGTCTTGACACCGAGCATAGGTGGGAGAGGAGAAGAGAGTGCGGTAGCTGCAGCGCAAGGCTACTATCACTTAAAACTAATTCACGCGCAAGTCACCGTCCATGCACCACGATAGCGTGGAACATACGGTGGACATCGTCGGACTACGACGGTCGAACTGTCATGTGTGTGTGTTTGTCATTAGGGATGTTCGTCTGCTACGAAATCCTGTCTTGTGTTTAGACCAGAGGTGAGGTGGCTCGGCAATGTGCAGGTTCCCGCTGTGCCAGCTCCTTGTTTACGATCCAGTCTCCGGTCTTCTTGACTCCATCTGCACACCGAGTCCTGGTTGGTGAGAAGGAAAGCGTGATAGATGCCCTACAATCACTATAAACTGATTTGCGCGCAAGTCACCGGCCCTGCGCCTACCTTTATGCTGGGCACACGGTGGACATCGTCGGCAAGGACGGTCGAACTGTCGTCAGATATCAAGATAACTCGGTTCTACTCAGGAATGAGGATCAAACTGCAGTGCCCCCCCCCCCCCCCTCTTCAACGTGACCTTACGGCACTCACTTTACGGCAATCTGAGACCCTTATGTAAGGTGCAGTTTCAGGAATCAAGACATGTGCGGCAGGCACAGAGCGGCCGCTTAATTTTGCCCGCCACCGTGCACTCAAGGTTACATCAAATGGATTGACTGTTTCATAGTCTTTCATGACAATTAAACACTGTGCGTGAGCGAAGAGCGAGAGTAAGAAAGAGAGGCAAGGAAAATCTTCTTAATGAATCAATTATCGCGCGCGCGCGCGCCACCGATGCTTTCACCGGCAGTGGGGGAATTGCATTACGTACTAGTAAAGCACCACACGTGCGTCGTATGTTGCCCAGAATTTTAATCAAAATCAAATGCGCTTTTAGTACATCATCGAATATAGCAAGTGTTGTGAGAAGTTTACAATTAGCTTTTTGTCAGTGTAGACTAACAGAATTATGCAAAATTGCCCGCATACATCTAACAGCGCTGTATTCTAGAATAAAGTCAGCGGCTTTCTATTTCACTGGTGAAATCCAGCCCCCCCTCCATCGTCATCCATTTGATTGTATTTACACAAAAATAAAGACTGTTGGGCCTGGGGTCCTCTATGAGTCATATTTCACATCAGCTGTCTACTGCTTAATCGGTTACGGATGAAGTAACAAGTAGAGCGGGAGTCAAAATATAGCGCTGACGGTGAAGTACTCCTACTCTCGACCGTTCGCGTGAGTCGGTAACACAAATCATCAGGTTCACGAGTATGAGCACCCATGACCTTCCCAAGAAACTGATGCCAAATCACGGCGCCAGCCACGGCGTCTAATTCCAACACCAGCTGGTTGACGAGCGCATGGCGCATGGAAGAGTAAAGCTGACACTATGGAATCCGTTTCTACGGCACATCATCGCATCTCTGACTGACACGTTTTAATCTATCACAACACCATGGCCTGGAAGGTGGCTAACTGACGAAATAGATCGGTCCTCCTCTCAAGAGTCAGGTTGTAATAGCCCCTTCTACATGTGGCCGCTATGGCACTCAGACATGTGTGGTCGGAACTGTCCGTACGGAAGGCTGGTACTTCCAGTGGATAAAGGTTGTGCGTAGACGAGGTTTCCCGTAGAACACACAGTGGGCGACGTCGCTCGTGACGGCTGAACTTCGAAGAGACACGCAGTCGTCTTTCTGGTAAAAAAAAAACCAGGGCGCGGCCCTAGGGTTTGTTGCGACGCAAATATCGGGTAGATACAACCTTTAATAAGGGCGAGATCTGCATTTGCTTTTCAATACATGTGCGCCCCTGTTGTAGGTGTCAAAGCAACTCCGGAAGTTACTTGCGAAGACCTCAGCGATGACGTTGAGTACGCCGATGACTCTACGGCTGATAAATCCCCTTTCCGTTTCCCTTTTGGGGAGAGAAAGAAGAAAGACCCCGCTAGAGTCCGACTGGGCGGATGCACTGTACCATATTCCCAGAAATGCCTTCGCAATTTGCTGGCAGATCTAACCTTGGAACAGCTAGTGCATACTTCAACTGACGGCCTATCTTCTAGGATTATGTCAACGGCCACCGACGGTAATGAAATAAAGGAGAAAACAAGAAGACTGTGGCTCCTCCAACCCTGGACACCCGATAAAAGACTGGCAATTCGGACATCAGCGAAGGACAATGTTCGTGGAAGAGCATCTGTCACGAGCAAGTAAACAGGCTGCACTACTGTTCTTTCATAAAAAAGGAGGATCAAAATGGATTAGGAAAGGCGTTAATCGAGTTACAGGTGATTTACGAGTCCCTAATAATAATACTTCAGAGAGGCTCGAAGCAGTCACGACACGGCCTGAAAGGTTGCCAGTCAGAATGATAGCGATACGTCAATGCCCTCCTGCGCATACGTGAGATCCGAGAATATGCATGACATGCTGCGTCTGTCAGAGCGTGGGCTCTTGCCTCAAGTCGACTTGGGTCGAGCACGCCAATAAGACATGAGAATGAGAGAGGGGGAGAGGTAGAAGCTCAAATCTAGCACGTGACTTCCTCATAAAAAACCAAATGTACTTTGAAGCCATTACGGTGTGATAGAGCCTTGGCTTGGAGGGTTGCTATTCGACAGGATAAACTGGTCTTTCTTGGGAATGAGGTTTAGACTGCAATTACTCTTGGGCAAGAGCACAATATGTGACTCCCCCCTCCCCCACCACCTCGGGGAACAAAGGATAGGTCAGCGTATGATACGCAACCGGCGGTAACAGTGCTGTGGATGGGGTTAAATGAAGAAAAGGAGAGCACAAACCTAACCCAAACCATACCCACTGCGTTTTTTAGAGTGAGCACTCGCTGCCAAGTTAGCAGGGTGGCACGATAGTTTGTGGCCCCGACACTTGTGCGGCTTGCGAGAGACGGTGGCTTTACGTCACGCCGACCATTATGCACGATGTCATTCCTACCTGACCTGACCCCCTTTTTTTACGGACCCTCAACGGCTCCACACGATTTTCCATTACCACAATAAAACTGATGCGTTTTGAAACTAATGCGGCGTCCTAATAGTCGCCACTTGGCAAGTGGCTATTTGACCAAATAATTTGGTCCTCCTACGGCTAACGAAATATTGCGTGGCCCTACTAACTCGACAACGAATGCTAACCCTAACGAAGAGAATGGATAGAGTTAGGGTTCGATTGGCATGTAATACTGGCGCGTATTACGCGCTGAATTATATTTTGTTCCCTGAATTGGGTCGCATATTGCGTTCTTACAAACTCTTGATATGGTCTTGAAGAAGATCCGAGGTTAGCCGCAAAAGTCTGGGTTAGTGTCTGGCAACCGTAGGCGGGTCGTTAACTATGCCACTAACTATGATCATGGTGCCCCTAAACGGGCTGCGTTGTAGATGCACTGGACCAACACGGGCGCTAAATAAGGGTACGGCAGGCGTTATTTGGGATGCGGTCCCATAACAAATGCCGAACATGGGAGGTGCGCGTGCCAAACCTGGTCACGTGTAGGTGCCGGCTCATGCCGCACTCGCCTCTTCCACTCCGTGAGAGATTATTCATCTGCGCCCGACCCCGCCTCCAGTCTTCTTGACCATGTCCTAATTACGGGCAGAGGCGGAAAATGGAAGAGAGAGTGCGGTAGATGCACCACACTCACTGTGGACAAACGGATACCAGGAAAAGCCGAATACCAAGCAAACTTATGAAAGATGAAGACCGGTATTCAGGTTATTAGGCCATGTCCTCCCCCCCCAAAAAAAACGTTTATCTTACTCGTTAGCTTAGAAATGTATGTGAATTAGCTTGAAGTGAGAATCTACTTGCATAGTCGATACTTCACTCTCTCTCTCTTCCTCTTCCAGCTGGGCCCCGTGCGATAACTAAGACAGAAAGACCGGAAGCAGGAAGGGCGCAGGTGGCTGGCATGGCAACAGCATGCAAATAAGCACGTAACCAAACCGGCTCGGATCCCATAAAGGCCACATTAAGATGGCTCAATTACAGCCTGACTTTCAGCCCACCAGTCGGCGACTCCACACAAATACACACTGGGCTGACTGCAGTTCCGAGTTAGGCCGTCAGATGGCAGCCCGCCAAGCCTCGACTTTATCGCACAGTGATAGCTTCCAGCGCTTCAGATTGTATGTGGTGAGGTGATTTGATATGCTGGCGGTGTTCTATCGCAGGGCTTCATGGAGGCGCATGAATCGGAATAGGCCTATGCGGTGACTGAATGTGTATGCACATTGTGGGCAGGGGAGGCGGGTGTGTGCTGGTGCCCCAGGCACTGGTTCGCTAATCTCTGTGCGATGGGTTTTCAAGTAACCAGCCAAGCCGATGCGTAATTTACAGTTACCCTATCAATATGTGCAGAATAGGTTGAGAGCTGCCCAGTCGATTGCGATGATGCTGCTAGTGGTGGCCGCGCTAGTGGATGGAGAGTTAGCGGTGCTGGAGATAGGCGTTTTCAAGTGGGCACGGTGTTCTTAGTGTATCTACAGCGCGGTGAATTCCGCTTTCGTGGATGTGCATGTGGTTGAATAGGCCTATGCGGTGAGTGATTGTGCGCTGGTAGTTCAGACACTGACCGGCTCCTGGCCGGTCACAGTGCGATAGATCTGCATGTAACCAACCAGGCGTGATGTGAATGTGCGATCGTAAGGAGGACAGGTTGGGATTTAGTCCACGTTGCTGATGGCGGTGAGAGAAGTGGTTGACCGATCTTCAGTGAAAGGAATGGGAGACGAGTTGGTCGTCGTAGTCATCGGGGGGAGGTTGTGTCAGGGATAATTGGGGGGACGGTGATCGACGGTGGGATCGATCGGACTCCGAGTGTATGAATAGGTGGTCTTCATCATGGGTACCGTGGGAGTTGGAGCAGGGGTGAAGATGGGGGTTTGTGGAGGCAACAGTTGGAGTTAACGGGTCCGGACGTTCGCGGTGCTCAGAGGTGAGCATATACATGTCGGCCACCAGAGTGCATCAGTTACTTCACCTACAGGTCACACGCACCTTTGCGCTTACAGCAGTTACGTTTTTATTTTTTCTCAACTTTATTTTACATCCGGTGCTTATTTTTGTGCTTTCATTGGCCTAAAAAGCATCTATATTTGATTGGGTGTTGAGGTCAATGCGGTTGGTTCGATTCAATACCGATCAGAGGCTTTTCATGAATTTCTGTATAAATCAGGGGTTGTGTCACCTGCAACTGGAAATGCCCAAGTTGAAAAAATAGCACATTTCAGCTCGGACTGAAACAAACCGGGAAGTCGTCGCGGGATGCAAGCGGTATATTTGTCCCTATCGGTTACTAAAATCGCAAACTTAAGTGACTGCAACACCACCAAATCTTCATTACTTCTACTTTGGTTCTAGATGATATATTGTAGTTTGGCTTCAAAACCAAGGACAAAATTCCAAAGAAAAGCGAAAACACACCCTTGCGAACTTTCGAGATCTACAATTAGCGCAAATAATCTTCTATAAAAATGTGCACATTTTTTCGTCTTGGGGGTGTCCTCGGGCAGCATAAATAAGCAATGAACCCGCCTCATTCAATGGAAGGCAAACAACCAGGCTTCCATATTTAAATAGGGAAAGTGTTTATTGGTGCATGGAAGGAGGGAATGATATGTCAAATTAAAAAGTCCGCCAATACAACTCAAGAAATAGATTGCAGTTTGTATCCGACAGTGAAATACACAAGACAATATTTCATAACACGTTAGTTTGACCCTCGTAGTCCGACGATGTCCACCGTATGCTCCACAGAAGGGTGGTGCAAAGACGGTGACTTGTGCGCAAACTACTTTAAGTGATAGTAGATTTACACTGCATCTACCGCATTCTCTTCCCATACCCACCTGTGCCTGGTGTCAAGAGATGGTCAAGAAGACCGGAGGTGGGGTCGGGCGCAGGTTAATCATATCCCACAATAGCCGTAAATAGCAACAGTGGGTGGTGCGTCATGGGCCGGCACCTATGCGTGACCATGTTTGGCACGCGAACCTCCACCTCCATATCCAGCATTTGTTATGGGCGCTCATACCAAGTAAGAATAACGCCTGTCGTACCCTGATTTGACTCTCGTGTTGTTCCAGCCCATCTACCACGCGGCCCGTTTATGGGGCTCAATGTCATAACAACAACCTAGGACAAAAGGTCAAAAAGTTCCCATTTTAGACGGAGTCCAGAAAACTAAGGAGTATTTTTGAAAGTGGTACTTGACTGCCTGGCATAAAAGGGGACAGCAAGGCAC
Source organism: Schistocephalus solidus (assembly GCA_017591395.1). Classification (NCBI taxonomy): domain Eukaryota; kingdom Metazoa; phylum Platyhelminthes; class Cestoda; order Diphyllobothriidea; family Diphyllobothriidae; genus Schistocephalus; species Schistocephalus solidus. The sequence continues at coordinate 90,390 of WEDG01006733.1, read as the reverse complement.
CACCTTGTGCCGGTTGCTCGTACCGCGCAGGCTACCAATGCTTTACAGCAATACGTTTAAAACATGTCAGAAGGTAATGCATTTCTCTCCCGAACAACCTTCAGTTTAGGCTCGCTTGCTCCAATGAAAAGAAAGTCGAAAGGTGCTCACTAGAGACCATAAAGCCCCTTCATGGATGCCAAAAGTTTAGACTCGCTCTGCCAGTGCGACAAGTCGCGGCGACAGTGCAGACGATCACGCCATCTGGAGAACCCTTCTAGGGTCCCGGCGCGAGTGAATGCGGTCTACGAAATGTCACCAAAGATTACTCTTTTGACGGCCTATTCGGGTTCACTGTACACATAGAAACGGCAACGGTGACGTCAAAGAAGCCTCTGCACAGTCATACCGGCTTTGCAACAGAAAATTCCACCTATTGGCTGATGCTGCCTTTGCTGCGCTGCCGATGCGTCAAAAGCACACTAACTAATGGACAGGCTGTCGAGTCTTCACGCCACCCGAGTTGCGCTAATGTGCGCTAAACCATGTCTGCTGGTGCCATTATAGCACCTGCCGGTGGAGTGACTGGGTGGAATGAACTGTTGCTGAAATACGTGTTCGAGTATACTAACCCAGACAGACACATACGAGACGAAGGTCAAGGGGGTGCGGAAGAATCCGCGGTCTCTATGGGTACGCATGTGGAAGCCTTACGTGTGAAGAAGGGCGAATGGACCGGTTTCAAGCCAAAGAGAACACATTTGCGGAGCTTTAACGCGTGGGTGTCAGTCGTTTCTGTACATCTAACTACCTAATTCTATTCAGGGAATATACTGACTCGGAGAAATAAAAAGCTGCGAAACGGAGAACATCATCAGCGCTCAGCCAGGACCAAAAAGACAAGGCTATGAAACTCGGTAGAGGCTTGTTCGGATGTAATCAATGGAGCAAAGGAGAAGTCTCTTCGAGCATTGGAACATGTTGCCTATTATTCTGACCGAAATCCTTGAACTAGACTAGATCAGGCAGTAACATAACAGCTGACGAATTGTGGGCTGTAGTTCCTCATACCTGGTCACAAACTCAACGTAAAAGCAGAACTGGATCGCCCTCCCCTAGTTCACGACATCTTTTGGTCGACCTGATTACCCACAAGGCTCGTACAAGCAACGATGTGTATAATAGTTGCTTAGAGCCTGCGCTAAAAATCCTCAGACGTGAGTGCGATTCTGCGCTGGATATCGAAATTAAAAAGCGGAAAGGAAGAGTATGGAGATTAATATGAAATCCTAACAGACACCCGATGTCACGAGCTTTTGATTATTTGAGGACGAGAGCAATGTTGAAACAACACATTAAAACAGCATAAGGCAGTCTTCAAACTCCCCTGGTCGGAATATCGGATGGGTCCAAAGTTCGTAATAACCCCATTTTGCGTTCATATGCAAGTTGTACGACATGCTGCGAATATTGGGCTGCACCCTCTACTGAGGCAATGGAACGAATGTTTGATGTTACAGGGCTTAGTCGTATAAATTATCGAAAGGAATTACTTACATTATTTGAACCTCAAATAAAAATCAAGGCTCCTGCGGCTGCTGCATGAGCATTAGAAAAATAAGGAGAATTTCTGTCTATACGTACTCTGAGCTCCGCATTTTCTTTCCGAAGTTGGATAATCTCCTGTTCCAAACCCTTTGCATTCGAGACTTGGTCAACCTAGAGAGGAGGAAGTGAGCAACCATGAGACAAAGTACGCACACAAGAGGTTTACATTTGGTGCAAACGCAAATGCCAAATGATCCACAGCAGTGTGGAGAAACCAAAGAAACCAGCGAGGAAAAAAACATCCAGGAAGCCCGTGGCAATCAGCAGGGTAGCCTATGCATAGGTCCTCCGCGTCAGTATAACCATTTCGTGGGGAAGTAGGGACAGTTCAACCATCGGTCTCGATGAGGTCCATTGTGTGCCCCATAGCAAGGCGGCGCAGGGACGATGACTTGCGTGTGGATTAGATTATAGTGATGGTAGACTTTGGCTGCATCTACGGCATTATTTCCTCCCCTTCCGCCTAGGCCCAATGTCATGACCAAGTCGAGAAGACCGGAGGTGGGAGAGGGCGCAGGTGGCTGGCGCGGCCGGAACCGTCACTGGGCGTGCCGTCGCATCTGGCTCGGGTCTCACGGAGTGGAAGTACCGTAGATACCACATTAAGGAGCCATTACAGCCTGACTCAGTCCGCCAGTCGGTCACTCCACACAAACACGCACAAGGCTGGCTGCGCGGTAAAATTTATCCCATCAGTTGGCAAACTTTCTAGACCACGGCTTTAAGCGCAACGTGATAGCTTCAAGCGCATCGGATCGCCTATAAAGAAAAATGCGCTGAGCCGTCGACAACACTATATAATCTCATTCCCAGGTCCAAGCCACTGTCCAAGCCGGCCAGTTACCTGGTGCATAAAACTGAGGGGAAGGAGCATCAACAAAATGAGCTGTGGCACAGTGGGTTAGAGGTTTGCACTTCTAATCAACAGGTCACGGGTTTGAGCCTCGGTTGGCTCACCATCTGGCTGGCTGATGACGGCTAATGAGCCAGAAATGGCCATTCCAATCTTCCTTGTCTCTGTCGGTAATGTTCTTCTGCCTATAATACTGGCCGCTGTGCGGCTGCTTTGCGGGGATTGAGAGTGAGTCCCAATGGCATAACGGGACGAGTGAGTCCCGTAACTAATCGGCAAGCGTTCATCTACCAAGAACAAAATCAAAACTGATTTATTTGGCGTCATCTGCCAGCAACGCGTCAACACTGGGCAGAGATTGCCTCAGACAGGGTCTCAAAAATTGAGATTCACGCTCTACTGGTCGAGCATATGGTCCAGGCAATAAAATCACGTGCAAGTTTCATTCACAGATTTGGCCTTATTGTAAGAGGGAACAGAAGGAATCCAGACTGAATTCTGAAAGCAATACCGGACGCCCGTACCTAGTCCTACAACCCGGTTAGATCAGTAGACGAGTCTATGACTTCACCTCGAGTCAGCTTCAAAAATGCACTATAGTGAGCCATTGTACTTACTTACACTTGGTACGGGGCTGCGAGCATGTATGATTTATCTGGGCCCCAATGATGTCACAGACTATACTTCTACGCTCAAGACGATCTGCGGCCGCTCAGTTCATTCTCCTCGCCAGCGACGTAAACCTTATATAGGTCGAAGAACAAATTCCATTTCCTGACGAACTGTTTCGAGCCAGGTTTTTAGCTGACCTCTTTGACGCCCCAAGTGGGTGACAGTGCCGGATCGAGGGCAGCAAAACTGGGTCGGCGAGGTGGTCAATGAAGAACGTGCCCAAAGCGTCTCATTTGTCTTCCTCATATAGCTTGGGGTATCCTTGCGATGTCGCAGCGAGTGTGGACGGTTTCATTTTAGACGAAGTCAATGTTCTTCACTTGATGGATGACCCCAAGCAGTGGTGGTCAAACAACTTCAGTTTTCGCACGTCGTCCATTAATCGGGAAAGACATGTCCATGAATGAAAATTATTCTTATCGGCTTCATAGTCGCACCAAAAGCTCTGCTGTATATGATTGACACTAGCAATGCTGGCCCACCGACACTGAACTCTCATCTGAGGCTCCATGAATCTCTGATTTGCACAACGAATAAACCAATTTAACTGTCTTGGCCGACTGACGAAAATATATACGGTGGCCAGTGCGCCTCCGTACTCAGAAAAGATGTATGCAGTTTGATTTATGCGGTGCTTGTGGTAAGTGCAGACGGAAGCCTAACAGCACGTCAATCTTGTCTTGGACGTGTCACTTGAAAGATGGGGAAAGGGTAAGAAAGTGATGTCCATTTGACGCGTGGAAGGCTGCAACGGGCGGGATATACCGCACCTCCTCCAAAGGATCTGGCTTAGGCTGAAATTGTTCCCTAATGTGTCCATCAGACCATACAGAAACAGAATTTTTATCACTAGCCAACTAATTTGGCATGACATGAACATTTCACCCTTAAGCAGGATCCAGTTCTTTTAACACGAATCGCTATATAAAGGTGAGGATATATCCATTTAAGTGGGCGGTAGAAAAACGAGATAATAGAGTCGTCTTATCTATCATAATCGATACCAACACAAGGTTACCCTCCCTCATGTATGGAATAAACGGCCGTTTCGTAACCATGAGGTAACCTTTCGAGGGGAGGGGCTATTATCATGAGCACTTATGCTCATCGCACAACCCCTACCCATTCCAAAGACATGATGGTACAAAGGAAAACTAAGGGAATCTACACAGCCCCGGGTCTGGGTTGAAAGGCAAGAGCATGCCTGCTCTCAATGACTTCAACGATCTAGTGGTCAAAAAATCACGAAACCTCGGAAGGAATGTGCTGACGTCACGGAATATGCAATGTAACAGCAATAGACGCTTGTCAAAAATCTCCTCGGGACACAGATTACTCCTCAGCAGCCATTTTGGACGCAAAAACACAATGTCGGTACACCATAGCTCACCTAACCAGTATCTACTGAATTCACTGTCTAGCAGAAAAGGAGATAGGTGAAACTGGTTAGTGACAAAGATGATATGAGGCACCTTCCGATGCATCCCCACCATCTGGTGATTTTTAAGGCCAGGTTTTAAGTCGTGAAACGGCTAGAGTTTCGGGGGAAGGAGGCACCATACACAACAATGATGGAGGCAGCTGAAGGCAGACTTCAGCTTAGTAGTTAAAGGACCACCACACGGAGTAAATAAAAGTTCTGGAAACTGAAAATACTGCTGGATGTAATTCGAACAAAAGTCGCACAAACTCCTGAATCCAATGAGCCTAAAACACCAAGGCTGGTTTAACGACAACGACGATGAAATCAAACGTCCCCTCTGAGAACAAAATCAGTCTCCTACGACATACAGGAACTTACTTAAAAGCTGTAAGCAAATCTGTATTTCCCCTATACCGAATCCAAGTGCGACAGGCTACGGGAGCCTGGGATGGCAGAAGTCTAAAGATACGTTGGGGGTACGATTAAATTATAAAAATCTTCCTGGCAATCCAGTAAGCAGCAGCGTCCAACACACTGGAACCGTGCAGGCGCTTAGCTGAAATAGAAAGATCTCATTGACGGATGAATATCCGAGCCCTGTGCCCTGGACCGATAACTCTAGGCGCGTCCTCAAACACAATCCGTCAGTCTACCAGAGCCAACAAAGGCCTCCCCTAGTTGGAGACCAATACTCACTCGTCTTTCTTGGCGTAGACCATTAGGGTAGTAGAGAAGAGTCTGGCAGAGAGGCCCGTGTGCTGGCTTGATTTCAACAAATGTGCAAGCAGCCCCACTCGCAAATTCGGAAGTAGACCTCGGTGTCCAAGATGTAGATGTGTTAACACTACAGTGGCATTTTCCTTCTCAGTATTTCTCACGGAAGCTCTGTCCACATTCTTCTAGAATACCTGAAGTTTTACCTGGCAGATAAACTCCAAGAGAATCGCAAATCTCAGATGGCCCGTAAAACAACCAGTATGATCTTCGCTGAACGAAATTTATCAAAAAAGCAGTGCTGTGAGAGCCGGCCTCTACACCTTCTATGATTTCACAAAGGCCTTTGACATAGTGAACCGAGGCGAATTCTGATCGGACTCAGATGTTTGAAAGGGATCACATAAATGGCCGAGCAAAAGAGTAACATCAGGAGCCTTCGCAGTGCCAAATTGGGCGAATCAAGGTTTTGCACTAACCCCAAACCTCTTCAACCTACTGTTAGCCGTGATACTGACGAGCGACGATCAACATATTTTACCAGGCATCAAATCAAACCCTGAAACCAACAAGGAACTACTGAGCGCCGCAATGTTATGATTTTCAAACAGATCTTCAAAGTCAGAAAACATGGCTTCTTTACAGCTACTTTTCGGCTTTTTCAGTGCAAGGACACTTCAACTGAAAAGGACACACAGCGGAGTTTGCATCCGTTTATCTCCAATATCAAAGCGCAAAAACACTTACACAAGCCCACGCAAACTCTCAACTACATCAAACTCATAGTAACTGCAATGGCCTTCCAATGACAGACCTACTTCCACATCAGAGGAGAGCCAACTATTAGATCGAGTGAGCGCGCCTAATTTCTCAAATTATCACCCCGGAGCTCTCAACTTTGGCAAGTGACAAAATTGCTGCTCAAATCCCTGATGCCAATGAGACGTTTGGTGGGCTACAACGATCGGCCTGAAAGCATCGTGGCAGAAAATTATCTTCCTCAATAACAACCCGCCTGAGATACAAGAGTTCTATCTACTAGTCGCCAGTTAAAAAAGAAGATCTATATTACCAGAGAAAATATTTAAATTACCGAGATGCAGACCCAGAGCCAAGCACGTCTACCGCAATTTCGAGTGTTAAGGAGCAAAAAATATATCTCTAGAGTCTAATAACAACCGAATTGTAGAAGAAATGATCACATCGAGCACAAATGAGTGAATAGAGTAAGAGCTACGCTTAATTTTCAAATTGGAAGAAAAAATAGAAAAGTTCACAACGTTGGGGAAACAGGAGTGTCACCCTTCTCTCAGGGTTTTACGATTCCTTAAAAAAAGGGGAGAAGCGATGCCATGAAATGTTGGTAAGCTCAACAGGAAACATTTTTAAGGAAATGTTTATGATCGAAAATAAAAGGCATTGCTTGCAAACAGCACAGCAGACTTGCAAGAAAAGCAATAACTACCTCAAAACGGTGAGGGTAGTAAAGGATGGATTTCAAAGCAATAATAATAACGACTTACGGAACCGCGCGGCTTGATAGTGCACATCAGGAGTTTCGGAAATTTTTGAACGATCAACGGTTTGCCACTAAGAGACTGATGTGCGAAAGACGGGCTCTTACCACTTGATCCAGACGAACGTCATCTGGAGCTATCGTAGTCATAAAGACGAGTTTGTCACGAGAATCACCAGTCGGCTCAGCATTCGGAGCAGTGGAAACTGGAATCTGTTAGAAATAAACGTTATCTACCTTTAATTGGTTTGGTCTCCTCAGGCTGAATGATCCCCTCGTTCGGGTAAACAATGTACCGTTTCGGGGCATTTGTTTTGACTTTGAAGCAAACGCTCTTGGATGATGTATTCTGTGCCGTTACCATACAAGTAGCAGTTTCGTGAGGGTCCATTTCAAAAATTAATTCGGCAGGCTTAATGCTCAAAAGCTCGTCCTGAAGCCTTAAGGCACATTTCAAACGGGTGGCCATTATCTTCTCAGCTGGAGCGTCTTTCCACTAGTTGCTGAATAAAAACAGACACGAAACTCACGAGCTGCTCTAAGTTAGCGTTGCTGTCCCCATCCAAAATCATAGACTGGATCATAAATTTGTGCTTGTTCTTTTCGGTACTGTCACAGTCAAACGGTTGTAACATAACTGCAGCATAATTTTCAATGCAAGATTAAATTACCAAGAACACTGACACTATCTTGAGGATCTACGGTCCCACAACTTGGTCTGACGCAGTAGCGTTTGGGAACGGTGGTCTTGACTTTGAATGTGACTCTGTCAGAAGTGGGATTCGAAAGCTTGATGGTTGAGGTTCGTACTTCATTAAATGGACCTATTAATCAGCATAAAACGTTCGAATTTTTTAAAATACCATAAAACTCTAACTGATCGTTCGGTTCAACTATTAACAACCCCTCTTGTGGAGCTGCCATCGTAAACCTTGTTTCGAATTTAACGCTAAGTGATGTCCTTGCGGTGGAAACTCTTGTCTGCTATTGGGCAAAGGTTGCTGAAGTCGGTTAAGGCTAGGGACAGTTTACGCTCAGAACGATGGCTGAAATGGCCACAATAAATTAGCGAATACCTGCCAGTACTTGGTCATTTTTCGCCGATAAATCAGCATATTTTCCAGGGTTTGGGAAGTACCGAAGTAAGTATAATGTCCAACAACAAATTTGATCGCTGGCTTCCTAATCTGCCAACCTGCAGATCCTGTATCATCTAAATATAATTGAGATGCCATTTAACTTCATTCCTCAGACTAAAACGAATGAACTTTGAAGTTTCTGATCACCTTAGATGAAGAAATTAAATTTACAGCTCGTGGAGTCATCTTTTTGTGCAAATGCTGCCTGAAGTCAGTACCACTTAACATTAGGTCATGCAACCCTGGCACAGGTTCAGTAAAATGCAGTCTACTTAAGTCTTTCAGGGTGTAGGCCTGACCGAACGAACCTTGCTTAACACATGAAATTATACGAAGTCAGTTATAAGGTGGAAAATATATTGCAACTCAGCATATTTGCGGGCAGTAGGCATCGTCATTGTTCAGTTCAGTTTATTGCGGGTAAGGTAGGCTAGCACCTTTAAACTCCCTATTAGTTAGAGGATAGCCAAGGAAAAGCATCGATATATAAGCAAAATGCAAGAAGAGGTTTTTTAAATAATTGCATGTGGAATGCAAACGCCACCGCATAGTCGAAAAGAGTAAACATAAACTACTTCTCAAATTCTGAGAGTAGTAATGGTACATGTTGTTGCACTTGTTGGTTAACAAGCAGCTGGTGAGGGAGAGCTTGATTTAAGTAAGCATATGCGATTAATTTGAGGTATTATGAAATTCCATTAAGAATGGCGTTTAAATATAGTGAGTGGTATTTTAACAATAATGATTCGTTTCAAATGAGACAAGACTAGATAGATCGGGTGGAATCGTGAAGGATAATGTTATGCCAATCAAGCTATTTCATAAAACACTACGGACTCAGACATGAGGACATCCAGAGATAGAGTGATCCAAGTTTTAACCATTCGGTTTTTGAAAGGAAGGACTCTCGTGTGTCTTGTCTGGTCCCAATCATACGCCTTTTGAATGGATGAACTCTCCAGTTCGTGGTTGGTGCTAACTGGAAGAAATCTCCATGTAAAACGCAGCAGTCCTGACCGCGCATGATATGGATTGTTTTTTTTTCATGTTAGCTCGTAGCTGCCTGTGTCTCAAAGGAAAGAGATCAAGCTTAAACAACCGTGTTTCACAGGGTAATGAGCCCTGTTCAGTCACATTTTTGGTTGCACAAAGTTGAACCTTTTCGAGAATGTTGAGGTCCTTCGCGGTCCAGAGTCTGCAGGCTTGGATTGCGAACTGAAATTTTGGCGGCACAAATGTTCGGAAGACTTTAGCTAAGCAGACCTCATCAAAGGTACAGAAAGCCAGTTTGACCAGATGCGGAAATGACATCGCAGACTTGGCCACCTTTGTGCAATTAAGCAAGGATTTAGGCAAGGTTGTGATTCTCACTCCCAAATCGATCTGTGCGTCCAGTTTTTGCAGTTGTTAACCATTCAGGCAGTAATATATGAGGATCCGAGTGCTGGTTCTGCCGACTTGTAGAATAGTACACTTGTTCTCTTTGATCGGCAAAAGACAGTCGGTCGGTTTAGGTTCAACTGCAAATGCTCTACGTCAGCTGAACTTCGGATGACGCTCCATATCTCAATGCCATCTGCAAATATGGTAAAATTACAACCAAGTTCACTGACGCAGTCGTTTACTTATAAACTTAACAGCTTAGGGACATTGACGGAGCTCTAGGGTACACCACTTTCAACTGCGACCGCCGCCGACTGTTCGTCATTTACATGGAAGATTGAGAGCGGCCAATAACGAAGCTTTGAATCAATTTCAGGAGAGGACCTCTCCTGCCTGTTTGGCTGAGTTGGCGCTTTTTTCCTAATATGGGACACTATTGAATGCCTTCCTCATCTTTCCCAGTAGCTTTCCCCATGACTCGGAGAAAGGACCATCGGGAATTTGAGTAACCCTCTTGAAACTATATTTACGCTACCTTGAAACGCCCATGAACTATAATGTCTCCTTATATCACCCGTCCTCCAAACGATGACGTCATTCGGACGTACAAATTCGGTGGTCCACAGTCTTAAATGCTGCGGTTTCTTTGGATACTAACCATCATCAGAATTCAATTCTGGATCCTATGATTCTGAGGACTTAAGTTCATTGACGCATTTTCGTGAGATTCTGTTTCATACGCCTAAGTGATCAAGAACGAATCACCTCGACGTTTCATTATCTCATTCTGAAATGCTACTGCAGTATTACCCTATTCTACCACCTGACTATTTTTTTCCTTAGCAGTTTTTTTCTCCTACCTTCTATTCGAAAATGAAGGCCTGTTGAACTCTGCCTCCATTTTCATGGTAGGAGTTTTTTTTTCACTGCTTATTTTTTCTAGTTCACCATTAATTTTAAAACATTGCTAACTGTTGACATAGCAGGACAAGTTATGAATTTGTACATTTTATCTGCATACATTGTCATAACTTTATTTCGTTACTAATGTTTGCTTAGACAGTACCTTCCCGGTGCTAACCAAATATAAATTCTAAAAAAATAAATTCTAAAAACTACATGCCAAACATTTCCTTCATTAACTACCCGAGTCCAACGTTCCAAACCATAAATTATGTTTGTCACTCATAACCTGCCTCTGTTGAATCCATACTACACATCGGATAAAATTTTATGCGGATCTACGAATTGCATTAGATCTCACTTAATTTTTTTGTCAATGCTTTTGCAGCTTATCTGCATGAGGCTAATTAATATGTAATTATCCGCGGAGAATTTGCTGCTAGCTTTATATAGTGGTATGATCCATGCAGATTTACAATTGGTAGGTAAACTGTCGGCTTTAAATGTGGCTTAAAAAAGCCGGAGAAACTGCTTTGCTAGTTCAGCAGCGAGTTTCCTAAGTAACTTGGATTATTAGTCATCTGGGTGTGGTTGTTTCGACACATTAAGCGACAACGGTTCTTTACGAATAATTCGTTAGTACAAAGATACAGCTTCAATTGTTGGACCCTCGTTGAAGTCCAAGTCGGGAGGAGTAAATGCGATTTCGCTCGTAAGGATGAATTGAATAAAGTCTAAAAGGTTTTCCGCCTTTGCCCCATCATCACTAATCTCTTTGTTTTCGCAAGTTTTCAGTTTCACGTGCTCCTTCTTGCATAACTGTAAAATAACTTTGCATATTTCCCCGCACGTTACAGTAGGTCTTTTCCAAAATCTTTCAGTGTCCTGAGGATAAGTCGTTTGACTTAGTTCCTCTGCACTTTGTATGCGTTTATGGACACAGAGGTTTCATCATTAAGAGATTTTCTCCGTTAACTCCGATTTTTATTCACTTCGTTTTCCAGCGTTGGAGTCAGCCACTGCGATCTGTTGTTCAAATCCGTAAAATTGGGCAGTGGCTTCTGTGCAGAATATACAGTAATTCATTGAACCAATCCCAGCCCTTGACTATGTTGTCAAAAAAAGCTGATTCCCATTTTTGATATTGATATTGATCGAAGTTATCACGCAAAATATTTCTTCTAAATCTGATGGGTTGTTCAGGCAACGAAATGATCGAACAGTCCCATCGATGTACGTTGTGGTCACCTTGACATAGGGGGATAAGACATCGCACTTCCCTTGCGGTGAGAGGCCATTTTAAAGAAGCCTATCCAAAGTTGCGGTCATTCATATAAGACTAGGTTATTTCATCATTTAAATCAGTGAATTTAAGCGTATGCGTATAGTCCAATGGAATCATTGCAGTTTACCACACACCGGTGCCCGGGTTCAAATATCACCTGTGGCAAGCATTTGGTAAAATTAATAAGGGATATATTTTTGACTCCATTGATAGATAGCAAACATAGCAAGCGTTGTTAAAGTTATGGGGCGAAATTTAAAGCCAGATCAACTGTATTAATAAAATACCAAAACGACTAAGCCCTATGTAACTTGGAAGATCTCTTAGATGTTCTGGCAAGAAGTTGGTCAGGAGCTTGTCAGTCGTTTCGGCTGCTGTCCTATGGTAAGCTCATAAAGATGAAGATAGCATCGACTCGAACCCAAAACTTAATAACGAAATTCTGCCAGAGTTTCCAGAAAACCAAAAGCTGGAAGAGAGTAACTTTCTCAGAGGTCTAAAATTTCAATTCAAATTTGAAGTGTGCAATGCCAAGCAACAAATTTGGTCATTTGCCTCATAAACTGCCAACCTCCAGATCCTGCATCATGTAACTATATTGAAATGCCATTTAGCATCATGCCGTAAACTGAAGTGAATGTACTGTGAAGTTTCTGATCGCTTTAGACGAAGTAATTATATTTAATAATTGCGAAGTCATCTTTTTTCCAATGCTGCCTGAAGTCAGAACCAATTAAAAGTAGGTCATGCAACCTAGGCACGAGTTCGGTAAAATGCACTATGCAAAAGGCTTTCGCGTGTAGGCCTTGTCCACCGAACCTTGCAAAACATATGAACTTATACGAAGTCAGTTAGAAGGTGGAAAATATATTGAAAATCAGCATATTTGCGGACAATAGGCATCACCATCATGTTTAGAAGTACAATGCTGTAGTTCTTTCAAATTAAATTTTTTTAAGTTTTCCTATTGAGGTTTCTCAGTGGGCACCAACTGTAAGGGTACTTATGTGACTGTTCGCAACTGCTAAGGATACCGCAAGTGTGATGGTTACAGCTATTTTTTGACCTCACTGATTCGTGTCATTTGTCATCGACAAGAAGCTAACCTACTATTCATAACTTAACTGTACACGATTTATTTATTGCCAGTTTACAGGCAATTTTGCATTTGTTTTATTATTTTCCAGTTACAGTGCTTTTCGGGGAAATCAAATAAAGCATCCTATATCTGGCATAACTGACCAGCATAAAAATAGTTTCTTCCAATGTCTTTATTAAGGGTCTTAGCCTTTTGTCCTTGAGCTCCATATTCACATCCGAAATGGCAAAAAATCCACTTTTAAAACATTAAATCCGACATATATAAATATAAGGTAATTGAGGTCTGTGAACCAGGCAACAGTTACTGTTTCTTACACAATCTGCGGAAAGATGCCAGAGAAGCAGCAATTCGATTTCCCCGAACGCAAAACCCTTTGGCGCCTCTTTCTCGCCAGTGTATATCCACGCAGCTTTGTAAACAAATGCTTATACCAAAGGCATACAAAGACCGAAGGTGAGCCTAAACAAAGGTCAAGCGTCAAGGTCGTGTGCAAATAACCACCAATTATTTGCTCTCCAACTTGGACAATTTGATCTTCGTTACCACTTCACTAGGACTGATCCGGACAATACTGTTTCAACTGCATGTACTTACTTGCTTCCTGCTCATCTGGAATTCTTTCTTGTGCCGAAATTCGTCATAAAACGGATCAAATTGGAATTTGTTTATCATCTAATTTAAGTTGACTGCGCAGGCTCTGCACCAATAAAAACTGAGAACCACTCAGGGAACCAAACGTGTACAACCTCGTGAAGATCTGAAGTTATCCAGGACCTTCGATATCTCCGAACGGCTGAGTCGTTCCTGAATATCCTTCATACCGTTTATAGTATTTTTCAAAAGCGTTTTTGAACAAGTATAAACATTTTTTTGCTCATATTGCATTAAATACTCGCCATACTCCAAAAGCCAGTCGGAAATTTTTCGTTATACGCTCAAAGGAGAACATACTTTTTCGCAGTGTTTTTAACATTTATGGACTCAAAACAATTGTTTGCTAGCAACAGAACCAGTCACGGAACTTCCTTTAAAAGGAAAGCCTGTTGAGCTGGCTTCGACATCCACGACTGGCACTCCATCAGTTTATACTTGTAACCAAAAACCAGCAAAGCGCGCAAAAAGCGTAATGGCAGCCAAATCCGTTGGCTACGAGGACGAATCTTGCGTTGGATGTTCTTATATTTTACTAAGAGTTCAAAAACTGGAAAATGAGCTTGCAGACTTAAGGAAGCTCTTGCAAGATAACATTACTCGACGAAATACGCTTAGCAATATTCCAGTTAAAAAGGCAGTGACTAAAAGCACGAAAAAGTATCAAAAAAACTACAACTGGTTACAGCTCACAATGTTCGGACGCGATTACCCATAACGACCGGATAACAGGAGCACAGTCTCTGAATCCTACGGACGACGACCAGAGCAAACCACAAATCTCATCCTGCTATCTTGGGTGTTATAAAGAGCCCGTAGTTGAATCCGAAGAAACAAACGCGTGGCAAGATGCAATGGGGAAACACCACAACAGGAGGACAAAGTCACAATCAACTCTGATGGATTCATTGAAGCCTTCAGATGAGAGTTTGGTCAGAGGTAGACTTAATCCCAAAGAGAGCTCTGTAAACCGTTCTCATGCCCCTAAGGAGAACTCAGGAGGAAGCAAAAATTCCAAGTACCAGGATCGACAACAGTGTTTAGTTATTCAGGGTTTGCACGAGTCAACTGCAGTCCGACCAGAAGACCGTGTCACCGAAGACCTTGCTTCGTTTAATGGCCTCCTAAACCAGTTGCTCCCACCGGGCGTGGAAGTAAAAGTTATTAAAGCATTCCGGATCGGCAAAAAAGTCTGAAGACAGCCTAGGAACGCCGCGACCGCGACCGCTGAAAATAATGCTAGAGAGCAAAGACCAAATCAAGGCGATCCTATCCAAAAAAACTAACCTACGTCACTCGCATAAAGAGGTTTTTCAACCGGACTACTCCCCTGCGGAAAGGCTGAAACGCCGGGAACTTGTCTTGGAACTACAATCAAGACTGAAGGCTGGCGAACACAATCTGGCTATTTTTCAAGGGGAAGGTAGTTCAAAAAGAATACGAATTTTCCATTGAACCAACCGATTGTTCTAAGGATAACGGCAGCCACCTCACTAACGCCAAAACCATCAGGGAACCAATTGCCCAAAGAGATGTCAGAACTGATTCCGTAATGCCCAGCGTTCTCACTAAAGAAACCAGAGTTACCGAAAATCATCACGAAACGGAAAAGACATACGAACTTGACGTTAGAGGAGACGCAGTTGGGCCCATAAAATTGACAAACGCAACAGGAAATTTGGTTGGCGCAAAATTGAAGTGCTTGTATACAAATGCGCAAAGCCTTTTATCAAAACTTGATGAGTTAAAAATTTTCCTTGCCGAAGTATCTCCGGATGTGATAGCAGTAACCGAAACCTGGCTGTCGGGCAGTATTCTAGATAGCGAAATAACATTGTCTGGGTACCAAATATATCGGAGGGACAGAGAAAACCGACAGGGTGGTGGAATAATTGTGTATGTGAAAGACGTGCTAATAGTGTCTGACAAGACGAGCAAATTTGCGTGCAGCACTGAAGCCATATGGTTGAACATCAAGGCTCTTGGCTCTCCATGTCTAGATGTCCTCATTGTCTATCGGCCACCTAGGATAGACCGAGTCGCGGACACCCACTCGTTGGAACAATTAGAAAAAGTTCTCCAGTAGACCTAATGTAATGATTATGGGTGACTTCAACGCACCAGGAATTAACTGGAGCACTGTTCAATCATCATGCCCGAAATCAACTTTTTGATTATGTTTTTCTGCAAAAGACCTTGAATGCACTCCTCACACAGCATGTCCCTTTCCCCACCAGAACACGTGAAGGACAAAGGGCTAACTGTCTTGACCTGGTTTTCACGAAAACATCAGGCAGCATTGACGAGATTATTTCAATGCCTCCGCTCGGTCGTAGTGATCACGTGGTGCTTATATGGGACTACTCCTTATTCTCCGTTGCCCCTGCTATAGAGGAAAAAAACGGCGTAACGTTTGGCGAGGAAACTTTCATCAGATGCGAGCAGATATAACACACATCAACTGGACCTCAATATTTTCGAGCACCGTAAACGAAGATTGGGAGTCTTTCCGAAATGTTCTTCTGCAACTTATTGACAACCACTGCCCGCTAACGAGTGTCCATCACAGCAAGCGTCCTGGGTGGCTAGACAGCAACTTAAAAAGGAAAAAAACAGGAAGCACAAGTTGTGGAGAAAAATATCGCGAGTCTAATCAAGTCGCCTATTTTTAATAAGTATAAAGCACAGAGAAACAAAAATGAGAAGCCTTATTCTTAAAACGCGAAGAGAATTTGAGAAGATTTTGCTGCAAAAGGCAACGCAGAATCCAAAGTTAGTCTACAGTTACCTCCGTAGATGTACAAGGAATAAACATCAAATACCGCTGATTAAGACTGCCGTGGGCGTCGAAATTTCTGAAAACAGGGAAAAAGCCGAGTACTTTTCACAGTTCTACCGCTCAGTCTTCACAAACGAGGCAAGGTTCCTTCGTCCCTCAGTGGATAACCCGCCGACTGCAAGCATTAGCCACATACTATTCTCAGAATTTCTGATCCAAAAGGAATTAAAAAGAACTAAAAGAGTCGAAATCCCCAGGACCAGACGAGCTTCCACCCAAGCTTCTGAAAGAACTCGCCAATGAACTTTCCGCACCTTTGTCAGTGCTCTTTCAAAAGTCCTTTGACTCCGGAACACTTCCTTTCGATTGGAAGCTGGCACATATAACTCCCTTGTACAAAAGCGGTAGCCGGGCGTCAGTGACAAACTACAGGCCCATAAGCTTAACATGCATCCTTGGCAAGATTATGGAAAGGATCATCAAGAGCGAATTGGTGAAATTCCTAGAGACTCATAATTTGTTATCAAGCTGTCAACACGGGTTCAGAAAAAGGAAGATCATGCACAACGAATTTGCTGTATTCGATCCAGAGGTGGACCCAAGCACTTGAAGATAGACACGCGGTTCACATTGCCTTCATTGACTTTCAAAAGGCCTTCGATACTGTGCCGCACGAGACTGCTTTACAAGCTAGAAAAGAATTGGAATCAGAGGTAACCTCCTCAAGTGGATCGAAAAACTTCCTCGTGGGTCGGCGCCAGGTTGTGTGCATCGGCCAAGAGAGGTCAAGTTCTGCTGCGGTCGAGAGTGGGGTTCCTCAGGGGTTCAGTACTAGGGCCAATACTGTTTTGAATATACGTAAACGATTGTGTCAGGAATCTCGATTGTGAAGCAGCAATGTTTGCCGACGACATTAAAATCGGGAATGTAATCCAGAGCCCTGCTGATGAAGATAAACTGCAGATCAACCTAACTCGGTTGGAGGAGTGGTCGAATCATTGGCTTTTGCGGTTCAACGTCGATAAGTGTACAATACTTCGCTTGGGCAACCCGTCTGGATCTGCCGAAAGTAGAAGTTACTTTCTCAACGGTGAAGCCTTAAAAGACGTGGAAACCTAAAGGACATTGGTGTGCTGATGACCACCACCTTAAAACCATCGTCTCACTGCTCTAAAGTGGCGAAGAGGGCAATTTCGGTGTTGCATGCCATCAGACGAGCCTTTTTTTGGATTTCGATGAAGATCTTTTTGCTAAGACCTTTGGAACATTCATTAGGCCACATTTGGAATATGCTATGCACGCCTGGAAACCCTGGACAGTTCAAGATCAGAACTGCCTCGAAAGAGTCCAGAGGAAAGCCACCAAAATGGTTAGAAGTCAAAGCTCCTTGCCATATCCAACCCGCCTAGTGAATCTTAATCTGTTCCCTTTGAGTTATAGGCAAATGCGTGGTGATCTCCTGCAGACATTCCGCATTGTGAAGGGATTGGATTGTTGCCTGGAATTCTCGGACTTCTTTGAATTTGCCACCACGACCCATCTCCGAGGTCACCCATTGATACTGCGTGTCCAGCAGGCGAGACTGGATGTGCGCAAGTTCTCCTTCTCTGTCAGAGTGGTTAAACCATGGAATGCCCTCCCTGAAGACGTTGTGATGTCACCATCGCTGGAAAGCTTTAAAAGGAACCTTGACAGTTTTATGTTCCGCAACGAGCCTGAGCGATGAGGCATTTATCTTAACCCTCGAGAGTCGTGCACCACTTGTCAAATTTTATGACCGCCTTTTGTACCTTGGCAACCCACACGGTTTCTCTGTATACCGCACTTAATTTTACGTTAGAAATAGGGTACTCAAAGGCCCATGCCTATTTCCCTCAATAAATTGAATTGAATTGAATTGAAAAAAAAGACCTGAAACCTTCCATGTCTTGCCCTATGTGAGGAATGTCTCAGAAGCCACTGAGCGCGTGTTAAGACCACTACTCATGCAACCAAAGGGCCGACTACCACACGCAGACAACTCAGGCGTTATTTACCGTGTCAACTGTCTAGACTGCCCAGCAAACTACTGCGGCATGACCGACAAACGACTGAGTACGCGCATGCACGAGCACACTTTGGCCGTAATGCGAAAGGATATTCGATCACACGTCGCCATGCATAGTCTAGAAAACAACCACCGGTTCGATTTTGACGGGGCTCAAGTACTCGGCCGAGCCGAAAACAGACTGGCGAGATAAGTCATCGAAGCTTGGCAGTCAGACGCCAACTCTATCAACCGCAGCATTGACCTACCAGTGCCCTATGAGGCCGTTAAGCACCATTGGCGCACGAGAGGAGGGCCAATGAGAAACGAGGCGGCTAGACCTATCGCAAGTGAGCACGAAAGACCTTTTTAAACCATGTAGTTTCCCCTATGCTCTATCTCCGATGATGCGCTCGAGTATGAGTGTGAAACGTCAGACAATTATATCTTCTACCCCAGAGATCGCCTTATCTTCTCCTTCCATTTCAACACCTGGGGTCCGTATTTTCTCCTATATCCATGGGAATTTCGGGCGCGAAGCGCTTCGCCGAGCACGGCACTGGGAAATATTTTCCCGTAGACAAGGATCCACATGGGCACAATTAGCCTTTCTGCACGAATGCCTGAGGTCGGACATTATGCCACGGAGTTTTTCTGTAAGACCACCAGCTAAAACAGATTTTGGTCGGGATGTCGCCAAGAGCTGCAGTCGCCGCCTATTGAGAACCCTCATCAATGAATGCCACATTCGTCTACAAAAATACGGCAGGGAAATCGAACGGGAGAAAGCAGAATGTGCATCACGCCTGGAGATGACAACACTGCAAAAATTAGAGCGCTGGATCACGAATAAGATGAATGAGGTCCGAGACAAGAAAAAGGCCCAACTACTGAACAAAATGTGTAGCCTAAACAAGCACAGGCACACGTACCTGAAAAATCATCCGTCCATAATCTGTCGTCTAAACAACTAACAGCTGATCAGATTAAAGTGCTTTAGCACAAATCCGGTTTCAATACAGGAGACGCACATACAGTGGATTTTATTGCCTCGTTGGAAGCGACACTCTCAAAGACACAGACCACAGAAGACGCCAAGAACTCGATCCGCCAGCAAGTCGCCTCCCTCGTCATATCCCACAGGCCACGCTGAACCATCCCTCCAGCCGAGGTAAAGGCCATTAGGGAATTAAAGAAGGACGAAGAAATTGTTATTGTTCCAGCGGACAAAGGACGGGCAACTGTAATCTTGGACAAGTCAGAATACGTGGCAAAAGCTCAGGAGCTACTAAACGACAGTCAGTCATATAAGGTCGTCGAATCTGACCCTATGAAAACACTGGTAGGAAAAATCAATAAGAGTCTGAATCTAATGAGGAGCCAAAAGGCAATATCCGAAAACGATTGGAGACAAATGAAACCACAGGATGTCGTCTTAGCGCGGTTCTACGGTTTGCCAAAAATCCACAAGCCGAATGTTCCCCTACGGCCCATCGTGGCGCTGAAAGGCACGCCTACCTACGGACTTGCTAAATGGCTCGCTAAGCATTTGAAGAAGCTGGTAGAGGGCTCAGAACACACAGCCGTATCCTCAACGCACTTCCTAGAAAGAACTCCGAGGCATCACAATCACCCCCGACGATATAATGGTGTCCTTTGACGTCGTCTCCCTATTCACATCCATCCCAAAAGAATTGGCCATGAGAGTCATCGATGACCTTCTGGACAGAAGGTACAACGATGAAGGAAAACGTTTTAAAAGGGAACACGCAATGGAGTTACTTGACTACTGCCTTCGCACGTACTTCACGTTTAACGACTATGTTTATGAGCAAATCCAGGGAGCCCCGATGGGATCACCGATCTCCGGCTACCTTGCGGAGGCCATACTGCAGGAACTGGAAACTCAGGTCTTCCAGATCTACAAGCCGAAATTCTGGATGCGCTACGTGGACGACACCTTTGTTATCATACACCGAGAAGCCAAAGAGAACTTCAAAAGGTATCTGAACTCGATTTTCCCACAGATTCAATTCACAATGGAGGAAGAAGAGGATGGAATGCTCTCTTTTCTCGATGTTCAGATATCAAGGCAGGAGGACGGAACCCTCCAGACTGGCGTGTTTCGAAAAGCGACAAACACGGAGAAAATTCTTTACTACAACAGCAATCACCTCCTGTCGCATAAACGCAGTTGCGTCCGATCGCCTTTTCGCTGCATCCAGACACACTGCAGCACAGAGGCTGAGAAGCTGCGAGAACGTAAAACCCAATGGCGTCTCTTTCTCGCCAGTGGATATCCACGCAGCTTCGTAAACAAATGCTTATACCAAAGGCATACAAAGACCGAAGGTGAGCCTAAACAAAGACCTGAAACCTTCCATGTCTTTCCCTATGTGAGGAATGTCTCAGAAGCCACTGAGCGCGTGTAAAGACCGCTAAACGTGGGCGTTGGACACCGACTGGAGGCCACCATCCGTCGATTACTCATGCAACCAAAGGGCCGAATACCACCCACACACACATCAGGCGTTATTTACCGTGTCAACTGTCTAGACTGCCCAGCAAACTACTGCGGCATGACCGACAAACGACTGAGTACGCGCATGCACGAGCATATCGCGAATAAGTCGTTGAAAAACTGGATGCGTCTTCAATTTCTCCATGTTTAGTAAACCTGCACTTGCGAATTTTGGGTGCACCTTTATTTTAAGAGGAAAAAGTAATACTTTTTCAGTTTACATTTTTTAGGATAGATACTCCTTCAAAGTTACTGCAACCTCGTCTGAACGCTTTTCTCATAGCTTACACCATTTTTGATAAGAAATCCATATGCAAACTAGTAAAGTCTATTACTGTTTGCAAAAAAGTTTATTATTTACGTCAATGAGAAACGTTTTCTCGATGAAGGGAACTCCAGCGTTTTTGCAACTTTCTTGGCCCTAGATACGATAAGACAATTAATTTGTGATCTCTCTTCTTCAGTGTTCTTATATAGCTACCTTCTGTCAACGAAATACAGACGAGTGTGCGAGTCGGTGTCTATCTTTTCAGTTTTTATTTAGAGTGTAATGCTAGTCTTAACGTTAAGCTTAAGCAGCCATCAGTTACATATTTCGGAGAGATTAATCATGCTATCCTAAAGGGTTCACTGATCGTTAATACATTAACTTGGTTGCGGAATTTTCATGGGATTTGGAAAGCTGACCACCTTGCATGATACTCCTGTCAAATAATCATTGCCATGAAGAAAGAGTAACAAAAACCCGAAAACCAAGACTTGAAGAACTCCAGTGTGAAAAGGAAAATGCACGGGACTTCTCACCAGCAGAAAGGCTGAAACGTCGTATACTAGTTCTAGAACTGAGAAAGTGGTTCAGTGAGGGGGAGCGGAATTTTATTATTTACAACAACCAAGTTCGGCAGCGTCCACCTTTCTTCCATTGGGCAGGTCCGGTACGGATGACCGCACAGCCGATGCATTAACTGAAGGCGCAAGCCGCATCGTAACCACATATCCCTGAAACCGGAAGTTAAAATTCATGAACACCAATGCGCAAAGCATGTTATCAAAGTTTGACGAGATGCAGATCCATGTCTGTGATCTCTCACCAGACGTAATTTCCTTGACAGAAACCTGGCTGTCCAACCACGTGGAAGACCGTTAGTTAACTATACCAGGCTACCAGCTATTCAGAAGAGACCGGGAAGGGCGTCAGGGAGGAGGCGTTGTAACCTACGTAAAACACGGACTCCTAGTGTCGGAAAAAACAGAACAGTTTGCGTGCAGCTTCGAACCCATTTGGCTCACTACAAAGGTGCCGAGATCACATAGTCTTGAAGTCCTGACCGTCTACCGACCACCAAGAAGTGACTTCGAGGCTGACGCTCGCCTGTAAAAAGAGCTAGAAAGATTTGCCTCTCGGTCCGACGTCTTAATAATGGGCGACTTCAATGCACCGCTCATTGACTGGAGTTCAGTATATGCACGTGGTCCAGAACTAGTTTTTGACCGACGTTTATTGGACATGACACTGAGGTAATTCCTCACGCAGCACGTCTTATTTCCAACGAGGGTGCGGGAGGGACAGCAGTCAAACTGTTTAGACCTGGTGTTTATGAAATCGCTTGATAGTATTGATGAGGTGCAAAGTCTACCTTCCCTAGGTCGGAGTGACCACGTCGTACTTCACTGGGACTACTCAATATTTTCGGTGTCTGAACAGCCCACCAGATTTAGAAGAAATATTTGGCATGGTGACTTTGATCAAATGAAGACTCGACTCAACAACATCAACTGGGAATCAGCTTTTTCCGTCAATGTGACAGAGGATTGGGAATGGTTCAGTGCGTTATTGCATATTCTCCTCAGCAAACACTGCCCGATTTCACGTAAGAGACTGGATAAAAGACCCCAGTGGCTGACTCAAACATTGAAAAAAGAAGTGAATAAAAAGTGGAGGTTGTGGAAGAAATCACTCGCTGATGAGACTCCTGCGTTCATAAACGCATACAAGGCACAAAGGAACAAAGTTAAACGGCTTATCCTAAGGACACGACAAGATTTTGAAAAAGACCTGTTGGACCGTGCAGTGGAAAATCCGAAGTTATTCTACAATTACATTAGAAGGAGCACACGTAACAAGGACCCAGTTCCCTTACTAAGAACTAGTGAAAACCTAGAGATTAGTGAGGATGGAGCAAAAGCGGAGCACCTTTCAGAATTCTTTAAATCTATCTTTACGAGTGAAAGCGCATTTAATCCTCCCGACTACGACATAGATGAGGGTCCAACAATAGAGGCTGTATCTTTCGACGAAGCAAATGTTCATAAAGAGCTGTTGGCTCTGAATGAGTCTAAATCACCGGGCCCAGATGATATACCGCCAAAGTTACTAAAGGAACTCGCTGCGGAACTGGCCAAACCGTTGTCCATGCTTTTCCAAACCTCGTTCGAAGCCAGCACGTTACCTGCTGATTGGAAATCTGCACGAATCACACCACTATACAAAGGTGGAAGCAAGGTCTCGACAAATAATTACAGGCCAATTAGCCTCACCTCGATCTGCTGCAAACTCATGGAAAAATAATAAAGCGAGAGCTAATGCGCTTCTTAGAGCAGCATAAATTATTATCTGATGTGCAGCATGGATTTCGAAGTGGCAGGTCTTGCGTAACGAACTTGCTCTATTGTTTGGAACATTCGACGCGAGCAGTTGATGAAGGAAATGCGCTGCACGTAGTCTACATTGACTTTAAGAAGGCATTTGATAGTGTCCCTCACCAGCGACTCCTACACAAACTCAACCGAAAAGGCATTAGGGGTAATCTCCTCAGATGGATCAAAAGCTTCTTATTTGGCCGCTCTCAAACCGTCCATGTCGGTAACCAGCAGTCAACGGAGGTTGCGGTTGACAGTGGAGTTCCCCAGGACTCCGTTCTTGGCCCTACTCTGTTCATTTTGTACGTCAACGACTGCATCAATGAATTGGATTGTGATGTCGCCATGTTTGCGGATGATATTAAGCTATGGAGGGTCATCAGAACTGCAGTTGACGTAAAGCATTTGCAGGAAAACCTAAACCGACTTCAACAATGGTCAAAGGACTGGCTTTTGCCGTTCAATGAGAACAAATGCACTATTCTACGAGTCGGTAGAACTAGCACTCCGAACCTCATGGATTACTACCTGAATGGTATTCCATTGCAAGAAGTTGACGCGCAGAAGGACTTGGGAGTGTGGATCTCGAGCTCCCTTAAACCCTCGCTGCATTGTTCAAAGGTAGCCAAGTCTGCGATGTCAGCCCTGTACCTTGTTAAGCGGGCTTACTCTGCGTTTGATGAAGACTGCTTTGCCAAAGTCTTTGGAACGTTTGTGCGGCCGCAATTGGAGTTCGCTATCCAAGCTTTGAGACCCTGGACCGCGAAGGATCTAAATATCCTCGAAAGGGTTCAAACGCGTGCAACCAAACTTGTGACTGGACAGGGCTCATTACCCTATGAAACCCGATTAGCTAACCTTGATCTCTTTCCCTTGAGTTACAGGCAGCTACGAGGTGACCTGATACAAACATTCCGTATCATGTGCGGTCAGGGCTGCTGCCTCGCACCTGGAGACTTCTTCCAGTTAGCAACAACCACGAACTTGAGAGGGCATCCACTCAAACTACGTGTAACTGGGGCCAGACTGGATACACGAAAGTTCTTCTTCTCCAAGAAAGCGGTCAACGCTTGGAATGCTCTGCCTCTGGATGTTGTTATGGCTACTTCCGTGGAGCTTTTTAAGAAAAACCTGGACCAGTATAGCAGTGCCCACTATAATATCCCCAGGTCTTCTATGTCACATCCCAGTTGAATCACACTCTTATATTACAATACTACTTCTTATATTACAGTACCATTTTTATAGCATTTTTATTATCCCAAACTCTTCGCATATGCCTCACTCACGAGAATCTTGTCACCAACAATAGCATGTACTCATGCTACTCGTAATATGCGTGTACACATTTATGTTTACTCTCTTCGCTGAGCCAACAGCTGCTTATTTTCCGCACGCTATTATGTAAACCAACTTTTTTACATTTTCATGATGTACCAGAGGCTTTTTAACCATACTGTAACCAAGAGGGAGTTCAAAGGCGTTTGCCTATCTTTCCCTTAATAAACTTAACTTAGCTAACTTAACTAAACGGATAGGTAGGGGCCGTTATTGTGTCCTGTAGTTCGATATGTTTGGAACGGAGAGTCTGGGATATTAGCCCTTTAGTCTATATAGGAAGTTGGTTCATGCAGACTCCAACGGCACACCGTTTCACGGAGAGTAGTTGGAGCCTGAACCGGACTCCCTGTTCCGGTGATGCTTTCAATTTCAGACTTATTACTCATTTGCTGAAATAAACCATGGCAAATGATATCAATCAACTGAAAAAGAGACTAGAAGACCTGCAAACTCCAGATGACAACCCCTCCAATGAGAATTGGTGGTGCCAACTGCGGGACGCAGCAACGATTGTGGGGAATACAGGACACCTGGGTGGCTTGCAAGGCCGAGGAAATAGAAGGGTTTGTGGACCGCAAGAAAGCAAAAAACTTCTTTGCAGTGATCAACGCTCTCTGTGGACCCACAACTGAAAGCAGCAACCTCCTCGCAGAGGAGTTGCAGATTTTTAAGCCTTGGGCAGAGCACTTCAGCATTATCCTCAACCGCTCATAAACCATCTCCAACGCCGCCATCAACCAGCTCCAGAAGGGGAAATCAACATTAACTTGGATCTCATGTCCTCCTTTCAGAAAATAACGGCACCCTAGCACAAATATCCATTGGGAAAGCCCCAGGCTCCGATGCGATCGCAGCTGAAATCTACAAGCATAGTGGCCACCAAACGATTGATCACGTCACAGCGTTGTTTCAGGGGATGATGCGCTAAGGACAGGCCTATCAGCATTTTACGGGCGACAGGTTCGTTTATCTCTACGAATGCAAAGGAAACAGACGACTCGGTGCTAATCACACAAACGTCTGTCTGCTCACCATCGCCGGAAAAATCGTAACTCGCCTCCTCCTCCTCCTCCTCCTCCTCCTCCTCCTCCTCCTCCTCCTCCTCCTCCTCCTCCTCCTCCTCCTCCTCCTCCTCCTCCTCCTCCTCCTCATCCTCCTCAACAGTCTCAACGGTCATGCAGCATAAGGACTTATCCCGGAAAGCCCGTATGGCCTTCAAAGACACCGCAGAACAATCGACATGATCTTTAGCGTCCTCCACCTACAAAAGAAATGCCAGGAGATGCAGTTTCACCATCGTGGATTTGAAAAAGTCTTCGACACGGAGAATCACGAGGGAAACGGGAAAAGCATGCAGAAATTCGGCCGTCCTGGGCGGTTAACGCATCTGGTGCGTCAGCTCCACGACAATATGATGGCACGCGTCACTGACGACAGGACGGTCTCCGAAGTATTCGCAGTGACCAACAGACTGAAGCAGAGTTGCAAACCCACGCCCATCCTCTTGAGTTTCAGGTTCTCTATCATGATGATGGACGCCTACGGTGATGAGCACCCGGAGATACTCATCGGTTATAGGACAGATGGGTATCTTCTCAATAACCGGCGAATGCAAGTTCAACGTGTGTATCTTCGACTATAGTCCATGACCTGTTCTTTGCGGATTCAAAATCGCGCGGGAGCGGACGTGCAAAGGAGCATGGACTTCTTCGAGGCCTAACACCGTCTAACAACACAACTCGCATCAACTTTAACGGCACCACGCTGAAAGCAGTGGACAACTTCGCCTACCAAGGCAGCACGCTTTTCCGCAGCAATAGGATGGATGCCGAAGTCAGTCAAACTTTTCGTCGGCTGCAGAACTCCTCCTCATCAAGAATCTAAAAATGTACAGATTATGTATCTTGAAGACGCTATCGTGTGTAGTGGAAACCTGGCCGCTTAACGATAAACGGGCACTGCAACTCAACCACTTCAACCTCAGCTATCTTCAAAAAATCCTCAAGCTGATATGAAGTTCTGAAACCAACTGTAATCCTCAGCATCCATGCCTCGCTGAAACAACTGCAGTTATGCTGGAGTGATCGTCTCAATTGGATAGACAGCAAGCAACTGCCTACATGCCTCTTCTCTAGAGATGCCACTGAGGGTGTTCAACGACCAGGATAGGAAATCCGACCACGGAAGGACACCTCGAAGACGTCACTGATGTATCTAAAAATCCACCCAGCAATCTAAAACGACCTTGTCCAGGATCACTCGACCTGGCGAAGAACATTGAAAACTGGAGCTGCAAGCTAATCGGATCGCTGCCGCCAACGTTAAGAGAGAAGCACACCAGTCTCTTTTGTTTCCGATCCACAACACTCGCAATCAATCAACATGCCCGAACTGCCAGAGAAATTTCTGCGCGCGAATTGACTTCACCTGACATCTCCAGAATCAATACACTAACAACGTGCCAAGCTCAACCGCTGTGTCCTCAATCACCGCAGCTCCAACCCTGGCGGTGCACACGGTGTCGGCCACCCTCACCACCGATGATCACAACCCTAGTACCCCACTGTCATCAAACCGCGCCATCTCCACCACTGCCTCCGTGGTGACGACAGCAGCAATCACCTCTCCCAATCCTACCACCAGTGAGAACAATTGCGACGCCCATAGACTAACACCTTCACCGTCACCACACTTCAAAACATTCACTCAGTGCATAGGCATATTCCGTCACATACATGCCCATAACAGCGGAATCCATCGTGAGGCCGACCATCCTAACACATATTGCACACCCATCAACACTTACATCCCCAGCCTTCCCATCAGCAAGACCACTAGAAACAACAGCAAACCCCCGACTACTCACCATCTCTCGACCTACCCTGTCTTCATTGCCACCATATCTTTACCTCACGCATCGGTTTGATCGGTCACTTGCGAATCCATCGCATGGAGCCTGGTGAACCAAGGCCTGGAGCCCCGACGTACAGTCACCGTGTCCGCCTTCACTGTCCGCACTGCTCACACACATTCAATCAGTGTATGAGTCCACTTGGCCACAACAAAAATTTGCGATAAATAATCGCAGGCGAAAATTTACCTGCCCCCTTTACTGGAAACCTATACTTAGGCTAGTTATTCCCTTCTTTTTGGTTTGCCAAGTTTCTCCACTCCCTGCCACCTAAACCTCTATCTGATTGCTGTGCATGACAGCTTAATTTTTTATATACATTCTTACCACGCCTACGGTTTGTTTTTACCCATTTAATGCGCTTCTGGGTGGTTCAATTCGCATTCACCTTCGCCGGTCCCCATTTCGACGACTTTTACTTGCGCACTTCCCGGGTTCCTCCCTTCCCATTGGCTACCACTTCCGCTGCTCAGGTTGGTTTTATTTTCTTCCAATGGGTACAGTCCTTTCAAGCTCCTTATACTCATTGGAGGACTTGGTTGCCTGTTTCACATGCTGCGGGTTGCCTTTGCCTCACTTAAAGTTCATTCTTACAATTTTTACCTTATCTCCCGAGTTTTCCATGCTTTTGTTAACCATAAAACCCCTATTACCACGGTTCCCATAAGACAGGCGAGCGGGTTTGTGCGTTTCTTCTGGGACCAGACTTTAGCGTTCCTACCAATCGTTCAAACGCTTTTGTCTGGCCACCGAGCTAAGAGCAGAATTTGATTAGTCTAGTCCAAACCGCATCTTTTTAGAGCGAAAAATGACATTCCTTATTTTGTGTAAGAGCAATAGGATATAAATTCATTAGTTTAGGGCGTATGCCATTCCTCCAGAGTCCTGCTTGACTGGTGACAGTTACTGATGGTGCTAACTATGTGCTCCACAAAATGGTGGACGCAGGCACAGCGACTTGCGCGTGGATTATTTTAAAGTGATAGTGTACTGGCGTTGCATCTACCACACTTTCTCCTCTCTCCCACCCACCTGAATCCAGTGTCATGAAAGTCAAGACGACCGGAGGCGGGATCGGGCGCAGTGGATGACAGAGTTAAAAAGCCCGTCTACGCGTGCCACACACGCCTTATGGGCACACAACGAACATAGATATCCCACAAGCAACAAAAGGGGAGTGGCGGCTCGGATCCAAACTGATCGACAGTACCATAGGGGCTAAATTAAGGAGTCTATGCAGGCTGAAACTCCGTCTCGAGAACCGGGTCGTTATCCTGTAAGTCGCCATTCTCAAAGCCACCCTTTAGGTGAACCGTGATAGATTCAAGTGCTTAAGATTGTTTTTAGTGACGAATAGGCGTTGGAGGCCGTGGGGGCTCAGTCCCCAGTGCAGACCTTACCCTCTCTTTCTTCTCGCAGCCGATCAGTCGTGTGATCAAGGATTGGGCGGAAGCGGCTGCTAGAGCTTATCAGACCGTCTACGCGTGCCACACATACACTTTGCCACCCAACAGACACCAGATTTTCTCATAATTAAGGAAAAGTTGACTGCTACTCCAGACCTGAAGGAATACGCGCCCGACACAATCTCGGGCGATCCAGCATGTTGGCTGGACTAGCTGATCTAATGACTTGAAGTTTCTATGAATACGAAGTAAAATTTCCCAACATCACCCCTTCGCCCTCCCTATCTTTACATGTTCCAGTCGCCAGATTAGGTTGAAACTACCGGCGATGGGTTTACGCGTAGTAGTTGACCTGGTAAAGAGCTGTAACCTCATGTCTCACGTTTGTCATTAAGGAAAACTCTGTGGCGCTCCTCACATGCCTGCGGAATTATTAAACAGTGCTGACGACCCTCACAGTCCAGCGGGGGGTATACCACGGGACCCGAAGACGACCATCGGGGAGTTGTCAGTGGAAGTCACCGAGACCAAGTTGTATGATGCCTGGGACCATAGCATCTTACGTCCGTCTGCTAGGATTTGACCAGCTCGGAGGCTGTCGGTAATAAAGACTGACAGTCCGGTGAAATTGGCCCCGCACTACCTTGCCCACAAATCGGAAGACGCTGAGAAAACACGGACGGCAGACACGAGACGTCAACACTCATAAGTTGCATACAAACCTCATCAGTATAGAAAAACAGTGATAGGGTGGAGACAAAAGGCATTGGAAAGTATCAAAAGAAAAAATATATTTTCGGTCCAAGTTTAAAAAATTCGAAAGGTCGGACCTAAGTAGACTGCAATAAGACAGGCGGCGAGGGCGCGGCTCTTTGAACAAGCAGCATGCGATCACATGGGCAGGGAAGTGGAGCCGTGCAGGCCAAGGGCAGGGACGCGGTGTCCTTAACTGCTGTTCACCAAAATTGGATCCAGAACGCGCTGAACGTCCCTAAACACCTATTTGCACAAAATGGTAAAAAACGAATAATAAGCGTGCCAACCTCATCCGGAGTTCGGCTGCTGTCAATATGGGTAACGAGGCCTTTGTGGGTGTAGTACTCAATTACCGGTAGACCTTCGACCTTAAATTGAGTGATTCTGGAGGGAAGAAAAGGTGAAACAGAAACTGTGAATAAGAACGTACAAGGAGATCGTGGAGGAAAACAGTTAGCGAGCAAATGGGGCATATGGCTCTAGTTGACGAGGCATCCTGAAGAAGTACGGAGTAAGGAGAGACAACTGTCGTAACTATCAAAGTAGTTTAACATTTGAGGAAGGGTTGAACGACACTAGTGTCCAAATTGCAAAGAACACAGCCGGCTCGTTCAACAATGATTCTAGCAAACCAATTGAGGTCATCTTTTCGCTTAAACATCAGGGCGGCTGTGCCGATTCGGACACAGAGCTAAAGAGATGACACTCGGGACGAGGTTACAATAACGTGTGCGCTTAACCCCTCCCCCTGAGGCATCAATCTATCATCCATTTTCTAAAAGGAGTTTCGGTAATTTGCAGTAAGGCTACACTTGGAAATATAATACGCCAAAGTGGCAGTATTTTTTGACAAACGCTGATAGGCACATTTCTTAACCACTGACCGACAGTTCGATCGTCAATTCTGACGAGGTCCACCGTGTGCCCCCCCCCCCAGCAAGGTTGCGCAGGTTGGTCCCCGGTGCGTGAATTAGATTACAGTGGTGGAAGACTTTCACCGCTCCTATCGCACTCTCTTCTATTATCCCACCTGGGCCCGAAGTCATGACCAAGTTACGAAGACAGGAGGCGATCGAGAGTGTGGGTAGCTGGCGCGGCCGGAGCCGCTTGATCTGGAAATAAACAAGTTCATGGTTTACGCTCGGAGACAATCTTTCAAACTAAATTCCTGGTAGAAAAAATGTGGTAAGCAGAATATGCGTAATTTTAATGACATGGCAGCGGACAGTTTCCAGCAGCAAGGATTTTTCGGTCGTTAGAGAGGACCGAGAGGTTAAACTTCAAAGGCCCAGCTTTTCGAACTACCTAGTGTGCAAAGTCTGGTGTCGTATAAAACGGAAAATGAAATATATTTCAGTCACTATGGCGGAGGACGACGGCACAGCATTAACAAACCAGAAGCAGGATGGGTTAGTACCAACATAGCCGCGACCATACTACGCTGACGCAGTGGTTGGTAAGCCCAGTCAGGCTATTTATGAACAACATCGCTTTCCGAAATCACCAGCAGTCTACTATCGTTTGCTTAGTAGATTTTATTTCTAACTCCAGATTTCCGTGGTTGATCATGCTGCACGACGGTAGGCCAGTGCATGTGCTCCGATTGATTAAAGTCCACTATTACAGAACGAATTTTCGTGTATACTGAGAACGACTTTTCCAAAGTTACCTTCGGTGCCTTCAGGACCACGTGGTCATATAAGTTCTGATCAACTACGTGTTAGACGGGTTGTTCGGCACGCGGTGGAAGGCCAAACAGTATCTTATGGTTGTGGTACGCACAGGACCCCTTGAAATCTTGGTGTCTGTGCTTGGGGAACCAGGTCGTATATGTGACACGCGCAGATGGGCTATGCCAGTTACTTCGCCCATTCAGCTGACCGACTCAAACAGTGAATGGGGCCTGGAAACCGAGAGGGAGGTTGACATCCCAGTGTATTTGCCAAACTATAAACAATCTGACGCACTTGAATCCATCACGGTACGCTCAAAGCCATGGATTAAGAAGGCTGTCAATTGACGGATAACTCGAACCTCACAGTCAGTCCATTGCGTTTTTGCGTGGAGCGGCCGACTGGTGAACCGAGAGTCAGGCTGCAACGGCTCCCACTCAGTGACACTCGCACTCAGTGGTATCCGAGCCGGTGTGGTAACACGTTTAGGGGCGGCTCCGGTGGCGCCAGTCACCTGCGGCCACCTCCCGTTTTCTTGACATGGTCATGACAACGAGCCCAGGTAGGGAAGGAGGAAAGGGTTCGACAGATGCAGGGCAAGTCTACCCTCAGTATAATCTAATTCACGAACAAGTTACCGCCCCTGCGCCACCGTGCTGTAGGGCACACGGTGGACCTCGTCGGAATTGACAGTCAAACTTCCGATGACGTTGAGGTGGTGAAGAGTCCTTTGTAGAAATACTGCGTTATGGATCAGCACGAAGGCAGTCGAAAAAGGTGTAACTATGGATTAATCTCGAATGAAAACGATTGGCGCGGGCCTTGCGGTTGGAGAAATTTGCCAGTCACGATAGACAGTGACATTCTTTGGCTAGAGGGCGAGGTAAAGAGGAAATTGGTCGACGGGTCAGCTAGACGCGCGCATACTTCGTCAAACCGCGGAAATCAACGTGTGATCAATCTGGAGACGAAGTCACCAGTAAACGAGGTCACTGTCAAGACTGCCTCTTTGTACGAATGGGAGACAGAGACTGCATGCTCTGAAACTATAAACCACCGGGAAGTATTCGATCAATGGTACCTGTGTTCCATTCGCCGAATTCGTCCTCTTTGATGGTGTCTCCGGTGGACAACGGTAGTCTATCATAAAGATGCATCCTCAGACTCTGTCTCGCTGGCTTAAGCACCAGACGAATTTACGAGAGGCAGAAATTGTTAGCACTAATTTCGAATCCAGCACGCAGGAGACTTCTAGGCTGACCCAACACGCCGTTAGTAGCAGAACGACCATTAAAGCAAGCCCCTGTACATTGATCTTTGTAATACGAGCAGGACAGTACGCCGTGGGGACAAAATTATGCATTCTGCATGAATGATGACGTCAGAGTCGAAGAGCAGTGTGACGTGAGAGCGGCTGCACAAGACTACAGCAAGGGGAGGGGGCAGAAAATATGGAATCTAGGGGACGAGGTGGACGTCAGTACCATTGTTCATAGATGGGAAAATGGGCAAGTTAACTATCCTGAAAAGTCGCTACATAAAAACATATGCTACCTATTTTTTAAAGTCTGTTCGTTGTCATCAATGCGCCCGCAGCCACGACCGAGGCATCGTTTGATGCACATCTACAAAGCCAAAGAACGCAATTAAGTTAAAATTGGACTTCAGTTGTCTTAACGTGACCAGTTCAAATTTCAGAGGAACAAGTGGTGTTGAAACCATAAATGAGGACAGAGTGAACCTCTGGAGACTCAAGCCGCGAGGTTCAAAATGTAGTTTGCAGTACTAAGAACATGTTTGGCTCTATAATACACTAATATCGATAAAGAGCAGCATGTTATTTTCTGGGTAGAGGGTGCTCGCCGATCGCATTACGCAACCTACTCGTTTGAAACAAATATTAACATAGCGTGCGATTCCTAGGTCAGCGTCTCTGAAAACTAAAACACAAGACAAGCAAGAAGAAACCAAATAATTCAGTTATATTGCGTTGATACCATTGTTAATTATAAACTGTAATGAAAAACAACAGCTTTTCATTCATTACAGCGACATGTTGCTCTCTGTTCACTGTTTGATTGTTACTGAAGGTCATACCATGATCATATGAAACAGCCGTCCAAATGGTTAGTTCCGGTGATTTAACAGGTACAGGTAACATACGCAATTTATTCTCTTCAGCATAGTAAAAAGATTTTTCGTTCATACGAAACCGTTTAGATAAAACGAAAATTCCTTTGATAAAACAATGTTTCTATGGAAATTGGAGCAGAATTCAATCCTCCTATCGCGATCACCTCCCGTTAAAGCATTTCAACAATACTTGAAGGTTTTATTTTTTTCTTTCTTGAGATACACGTTAACTGAACTTTGTGAAGTCATACACGATTTTGCAGTTTCTGATTGACTTGTGCCATC
Organism: Schistocephalus solidus; assembly: GCA_017591395.1. Classification (NCBI taxonomy): domain Eukaryota; kingdom Metazoa; phylum Platyhelminthes; class Cestoda; order Diphyllobothriidea; family Diphyllobothriidae; genus Schistocephalus; species Schistocephalus solidus. Next base: position 56,691 of record WEDG01006733.1, on the reverse strand, counting down.
ATTCTACTTGGCAAAATTTATCGCCCTTTTCTTTCAGGATTTGATCAGACCGTCTTTTTGATCATGGCTTAATGGATAAGTTTAGAAATTTTTCGACTATGTTGAACTTTTGTCGTGACTGGTGTTGCACGAGAGAAGCGTTGCTAGAAATCTTTGCAATCGTAGCGTAATAATGAAGTCTTATTTATCTAAAAATAAAAAACTATAAAAAATAATATTGATAAGAAACAAAGAACATAAATCCGCGAATAAAACTTAGAACATGAAGCGATTCTACCTAAAAACAAGTGCAATCAACCTGCCCAGTACACAGAGACGGAGATTTATAAATCTCGCGGGATATTCTCAAGAGGCTGCTTGGGAATTATGAGTACGGGCTAGTTCCCCACAGCCACTTGGATAAATTGTTCGAGGTTGTCTCCTCCAAAGCTATGCCTCAGTAAAAAAACCACAAGATAGCGGTGGCAAGCAAACTTATTTAATGGCGGTTCACAGTGCTGTCATGGAGCTTTGCGAATTTCGCTAAGGCCTTCGACGTGCCTAACCGCAGCATTGCCACTTCTGGTTCGGCAGGTCGTTCGTCAATGCAGGTCGTTCGTCACCTGTGGACATGTGGAGTAGCCAGCAGTTAAGCTAACGGGCAGAAAATGACACTCCCAACAAAGATAAGAAACACTGGAACTATCATCTCTGTCTTATTTGTCGTAATCGATGACATTTAACATCCAGTCTGTGGACTATCTGCACCGTACTCGAGCGAATGTCTGTGGTTCCAGTCCCAGTTATGGCTGGCTGAATGAAGGCAGAATAAGCCGGAAACAGACTGCATCAATTTACCCGCATTTTCTGTCGTCCTTCCTCTCTAAAATGGTGACTTAGTCGATTTCGGCCTGGTAGATGGTTGCCTGTTCGTGACCTTTGCCACCCAAACGGAGCCTGTTTGCTTCGGGAAGCCAATAGATCGGTGTGCACGTATTTCTGTTTGAATAAATACCTGATCAGCAGCGACAGATAATAAAATGTGGCGAGGCACCGACGAACTTCGGTTCGATGAAGTGTGTATGACGCTAGACGCATCTGCTAGACCCAGTCTGTGGACTATCTGCGAAGTACTCAAACACGTTTGTTTCCCGTCTCAGTTCGTAGTTAGGGTTATGGCTGGCTGAATGAAGGCAGAATAAGCCCGAAACAGACTTTATCAATCTACCCACATTTTCTGCCAATGTTTGGCAGTCTTTCTGGGCACAATGTTGCTGACACGACTGGCTAACAGAGACTAAATAGAAAGGCATAACCGACAAAGACAAGGGAAACTAGAATGAAGATTTCTGGCTTAGTAGCCTTTAGCAGTCAGCCAAAGCCAGCCCCAGGCGTTGCAACACCGGAGGCTCGAACATGAAACCTGTTGGTTGGAAGTTCAAAGCCTTAACCACTGAGCCACGGACTCCTCGTTCTGTCGGCTAAACCGTATTCTGCAGCCTCCGACTGAACAGCGCAGTTAACAGCTCTACTGGTCTCCAGCATCCGGTATGTGAACTGTGAATTCGGATGAGATAGTCATTCGCAATACTCTTGGTGTAGAAAAAAAATCAGCCTTCCTGGAGGAGAAAAAGAGCAGAAACATGCGGTTCCATCGACTCTCCTGTATAAACTACCCTGGTCAGCTGAAGTCAAACATGATTTGCTGAGTGCACAGAATTCTGGTAGAAGTGGCCCACTGTCGTGATAGAAGGTCAGACCAAAATAATCTCTAAATGCGAGAGACAGTGCTTCAACTTGTAAATACAACGACGCCAGTGAACCACAGTGCAGAGGAGGAAACCTCTCCTACGCTGATAGTCAGAATGAATGAAAGCCGAATAGGCTGCCATTAAAAAGGCCTCCGATGAACAGATGGTGTGCCGTGCAGTGTTCATTTGGACAAGCGTATGCTGGAAGACTGGTTAAAACCTTGTCTGAAATGAACAAGTGGTCCGAACAGTTAGCCAAGACACGATAGAGGCTGGTGCCACTTACAATCTAAAAAATAGGGCAATTAAAAAGTTGACGCGATGTCGCACCACACCGTTTGCGCCAGGAAAGCACAGCACAACCAATACTCTGGCCCTTAGTAGCTGTTTGGGCGCCAAGTGTCATAGAAATATCGAATGTTAGAAAGAGCAGAAGGAATTCACGCAAGTCTCGGTCGGTAAGGGGTGTTAGCGAGAGAGAGAGAGAGAGAGAGAGAGAGAGAGAGAGAGAGAGAGAGAGAGAGAGAGAGAGAGAGAGAGAGAGAATTCGGCGATAACGGAGTATACCAAGTTACATAGGGGAGAGGAAAAGGCGACGTTCAGTACTGTGGCCTGAATTCAGACGGCAGTACCGGAGGTCACCCGTGCCTTCACAGACCGCCTAAGGAGCAAAAAGCAATAGTTTACAAGCAGTATGTAGGAAAACTGGAATATTTATTTTACACACATCTGTCGTTATAAGCAGCCATGAGTGAAGAAAACGCGACTAGGAATGCTCCCGAGCACAATCGAAAGAGCTTCGGCCCGTGGTCTGAGCATGAGATGTGCCGAGTTGCACACTTTCTGGCCTAGGGTTGGAGTATACGGTAGACTGACAACAACAGGTAAGACAGAAATGCTTGTGCGCTGTCTTTGTTAATAAAGAACCTCGAGTACGGAACATAAATTCTAGATTAGTACCTAGTTACTGGTGCAAAAAAGTTGCCTGACAGTCGGTGAACGGTTCACCAAAAGGTCAAAGAACACAGCGCATTCGTTGCTGTTGGTTTACCGACGGCGAAGGCCTGTCACGTTACGCACAGCTTAGCACGCGTTAACTTACATCTTATAAAAGCGATACAACAGGAAATCGACTTGCAATATCCATTGAGGCAACCAGACTGTTCAATTAATAAAATTAGTGTACATGCCACTGTAAATTTCTAGAACAGCAGGAAGCTCCCCTCACACTGTAGTCTGTAGACCGAAATCTCCATATTAAAATTTATTAACCACTACACACTGTCATGTGACAGTGTGTAATGGTTAATATATGTGACAGCATGTTAGCGAAAATCTCTGCTTACAAGAACGTCGTGAAAAATAGATATATAGAGTACATACGCCCTCGGATAAATGTACAAATACTTCTCTATTTCAAGTTCGAGGGGCAGTTAATCTGGTTTATTTCCATTTGTATGATTTTATTACCTTCGAATGTTTTCAACAAGGTCGCCAAGCACATGTGTCATACTAATGTGCTGCCTTACACCATTCCGGAAGCCAACGGCTATAAAATTATGACGGTACTAAAACGACTGACATCAAAGAAGACAATTGAATTAATAATATTTTTTGAGCGATTCGGCAGAAGCATAAGCAGAGCGGAATGAAGGAAGTAGGAAGCTGCACAGATGAAAACCCAATTGCATAGAAAGGTACCAAACGGAAAATCAAGCGCAAAATAGGATGGCCTGGCTTCTCGGGTGGCGCTTACGAAAATCGGTTTCCAACCGAACGACAGGGAAGCATGTCTGTTGTTCAAAGTTTGACCGGAAGAAGCGCGTCACACACAAGTGTTGGAGACTGAAGTCAAGAGTTCTGTCCTCATGATCTGACTAACTTACATGAAAATGTAAACGATCCGAGGACATTTATTGTTTGCTGGTTTTAGCTATAAACCGTAACATCTAAGCGGTTTTCCCTATTTTGAACTCCTATCGGAGAAAGAAGAAGTTTGTTAGCTGCATCATTAATCACGAGCAGATCTCAAACGTCAGCGGCACTCCAAAACTGCCAAATTATTCATGGAGTTAATGATAGACCCTCACACTGGCAGACTGTTCACCGTGTGAATGCCGCCTTTGTGGATGACAGGTCGATCAAGTTCAAGCGCACTCCAAACACCCTTTCACGACCCATCACCCCCCGCCTACTATGGAATTTCATCGTTTGTTGACCTATGCAGTTATGGAACCCTCCCGTAATAGCTACGATATGCACAGTATAGAATCCCCGATGATGTATACAAGTCTTATGCCGACACTGGAGTCATGACTTCGAAAGATGACTGATCACCCGTGCAGAAATTACTCTTCCTGATGACGTGGGTCCGGTCATCCTCGTGTCTGTTCTCGTGAGGAGAACGAAGTGTCATAACTACTTTAGTACTTTGGAACTTGCTACAAGCCTCGATGGTCACCAGCCCAGCACCGCCTCGATCAAATCCCCAAATGAGAACAAGGACAGAATAAGAGAAATATCTTGCATATTTTACGGCAAACAAGGAACGTATGGGAATGCTTAAGATCGGACTGCAATCAGACCAATCAGATAATATCCTTGAGCAGGTAGCATCTCAAGTGGCCTTATGACTCATCCGACTGGTTGGGTAGAGGTCTAATCCTGTCGGCAGATGGCGCGACATTACCACGCGTACGACATGGGGTGGATTGCTAATCCGGCGTGGGAAGGAGTCGCTTAGGACGGATCCTTCTAACACTGACACCCATACAAAGGTCTGCTTCAGGATTAGATAAACTTCGAGTTTGCATGACTGCACGAGGAAACCCAGCAAAGCCGGTTTTCGAGTGAAAGGTTGATACTCCAAGTGGGTATTTGCACTGCGACGCAAGCTTGAAGTCCGCTATGAATCTCATCAACCGAAAACAGCATAAGATTTAGCTTACTTAGTCTCTTTTTCGAATGATGGAACTACACGTGGTTGGAAAAAGTGAGTAAAGCGTACGCCTGCATCATCGTAACTCTAGTTCTGATCCACAACAACCACGCTCAATCGTTCGATATTTGGTCTGCCGATTAACAAGGCCACATTTTTCACCCATCCCGTTTAACTATACCACTGACTAGATTCTTGGAAGAGTTCTGCATGACCTTGGCAATGAACGATTTGCACTCGGAAATTGGCAAATCCGCCTTGATTACGCCGAAGATGACGCTCTTTAGGCACCAGATCAGCCAGTCATCCTGTACGGTTGTGAATGCTGGGTGAGGATTACGACCGAAACCTGCCGTTTAGCTCCAGCTGTCGGAGAACCAGCCGCTGAAAGAAGTACTTAGAAGTCGTCCCGAATAAAATAGTTCAGATTCACCGCAACGACACCTCGACGATCACTCGGACCATCACAGAAATACAACTGAAATGGTACGAGCCCGATCTTAGTTCTTGATACGGCGCCGCTGCCCACCTGGAAGCGACGAAGAGAAGGTCAACCCAGAACATGGCTCAACACAGTTCGACAAGACATGGAAGCGGTTGGTGGACTCTGGGTATTCAGATTCCGCTGCTGGAGATGAGGGGGCTCTTCAGATTCCCCATCGCTTAGCACCGTAACACAGGTATACTTAGCGATATAATTGAGGCGGGCTTGACTGGACACGATCACAACCGTACCAAGCCAAAGTGAGAAAAAGAATCATCGTGTCGGTAGGATCAGGTGAGATTGCAGTCAAAGTAAAGGAAAGATAATTAAAGTAGATTAGACGGGCAGAAAGTGTCAGAAAGTACAAAAACCTACGTCTTCTGGACAGTCCAAAACCAGAACCTGGAGGACCCGAGCCTTGTCACACATATTTCGCTCCCACCCTGACTTGTTATCCTCGTTGCGGGGAAACCCATCAATGAGGTAGGTCAAACATTGTTTGCTCTTGAAGCCGTCCAACATAGCCTGAAAATCATGAAGTAAACTAGAAAAACTGTTCTAACTGCCTGATATGAAAAGAGAAACACCAACGGATAGACTTGGTAAGTTGTCAAGTTCTTCTACTTTATATAGTGTTAAAATAGTGACTATGGAGGCAAAAATAACGTGGATTTCGGCCAACTTGCCGGTCGGCGAGGTTGGTTTGTCCTAAGCAAGGCATCAAAACATGAGTATTTTAAACGACAGAAGGTTTGCCTTAGGCACCGGCATTAAGTCGAGGCCCGCAGCGCAGAAGATGAGAGAAGAATGGGGGAATTTATTCTACACATGACCCTGAATTGCCGTCTGATAGAAGAGTGGTCACTGACGACGCCCGAAGACGATAGCGGTCGGGCGGATCATGATACACCGCAGGTAAAAACGGAACCATTAACTAAATTTTACTAAAGACTAGCTGATGACTCATAAAAAATCCATCGAAGCGTCGTTTACATTGAAAACCGGCTACATAGCCATGAAATGTTTCCGAGAAAGCAAATGATGATGGGTACCATTTAAATGACGGCTTCAATCAGGACGTACTGTCAGTGACTGATTTCATGAAGTGTTGACTGAAATTCTGAAATGTGTTTTCGATTAAGAATGAGTACCTAATTAGGGGTTGTAATACTGACTATCCTGGTACGCAATCTTGAGATATTTCAGACACAACATGATGCTTTTTTATGCTTAAGAAGGTGCATTAAACAAAGAGATGCGATGCCACTTGAATGGACACTACTTAGAGGTCTCATATTAACTGACTTTTAAGTCCTGGATATACTTTTTCTCCAAGTACACAATTGTAAATGGACGTGATTTTCTACCAAATGAATGCAGGAAATAATACTCTTGGGCATGCTTTCAATAAAATATATTGGAATTTATAGAGGTATCGAAAATCGATGCGAGATATGCACACCAACTACGTAGTAATTTTTACCGAGTTTACTTTTTACAGGCGTCCGTAAAGTAAAGCAAGCAAAAGCCAGTATCCTGCTGTGCCTGAAATATCTCAGAGTGACACGACATAACAATTAGTATTATAATTCCACTTCTTTCCTAATCGAAAAAGTACTTCAGAATTTCAGGCAAGATTTCACGAAAGTAGTTACTGACAACAAATAAGAACTCGTAAGGACAGAGGCCCAGTGAATAAAGTAATAACGTAGGCATTTACTCTGCTACAGAACTGTAAGATTGAAAATAAATTGCATCAAAGGACATTAAAAGCAACCATTTTTTTGGTCGATACCCGATAAACACAGCGCAATTATGTTCACAGACAAAAACACACGAAACAGTGGTCACGAATCAGCAAACTGGTCAACATTTCGAAGTTCGCTCGTTAATATGTGGAAAACAGTCACGGTAAAGTTATTTACTTCAAAAACACTGATTGATGCATAACACCAAATCACATAGCCAGCATAATATGAAGTGAGCATGTAAAAATTGCTTTTCTGGGGAATACAACTGCCCTCGAAAGAGATCAGTAGGGAAAAATGACGAGGTGTACACTGCGTTATTTATACACAAAACTTGAACGTGCAAGTGTACGTCTACTGGGTAGGAAGCGGAGAAAGAATTACTTACTTTGTGTAACAAGGAGCAAGTGATTTCAACTGGAACAATAGTGCCTGCTTTCATGTATGGTTCTATTTCGGCAGCATGGGTTGATAAAGGATCAGACATCTCTTTGCGTAGTAACTCGCCAGCTGATAAATGGACCAGATTATAAGTCTACAATAAAAAATGGACATCGTAAGGGCTGGATTCGAATGGTTTAGTTCCGGGTGTTCGTACGAGTCAAGAAAGCTGGTCGAGTGACAGAGCAATGTGTTTATTAATCCTACAGAAGTCTTATACGAGTTTGAAAACTTAGAAAATTGCTCCGGTGCTCGACTGTCGGTCTGGCTATGGAAGAAGCTGATAGTCAAGTCCACAGGGTAAATTAAAAGTTCGACGCAACAATTTTTGTTGTTTTTTCTAGTAAAAATTGTGAACATACGGGTACAGGAATGCCTCGACAGTTTACTTATTTTTCAGTAAATTCGGGGTTAGGTGTTGGACAAGTAAATAAAACACCAGTTTTTACTATAATTGGATAGCCGCCATCTCCAAAATTAAAGGCACCTAACCCAATACACCCCCGAGAAGTTGGTTTAAGAAACTGCAGGCTCGCCCTAAAACGGGGAAGATCCAGATTAATACATTTTCTTTTACTTTCACCTGATAGCAGCCATTTGCACTTAATAAACGTGGATATGCCGAGCAGCGCAGGAGATCGGTATTCTGCACTCAGTTTGAACTACTGGAGTGCCGAAATGCTAGGAGTTAGTGGCAACACGTTTGCTTTGAGCCATCTCCAGAGCGGTGGTGTTCGGGCTCCTAACGTGACGGAAATGACTGCCCTGGCGCCTGCCTGTACTCCCTCCTACATGGTTACTAATCATATTAAATCTCCTAGTGAGAGCTCTAAATTGAACCCTAAAACGCAACGGAAAAAACACACCCGATAACCTGAGTCCACCATTATATGGCTGGCTGATGACGGCTAATAAGCCAGAAATGGCCATTCCAGTCTCCCTTGTCTTTGTCGGTAATGTTATTCTGCCTGTGTACTTAGCTGCCTTACGGCTGCTGGCGGGGCTTGAGAGTTAGCCCCAAGGCACAACGGGACGAGTGAGTCCTGTAACCGATCGGTGAGCGCCCCATTACCAATATATATATATAGGCAGGAGATTATTGACAAAGACAAGGGAGACTAGGATGGTCATTTCTGGCTTATTAGCCGTTGTCAACCCGCCTTACCCAAACTCAGGTTTTGCAGCACCTAAGCTTCGATGCCGCGTTCTTTGTTCATGCGCTAGGGGATATAAACTATACGAAAAGTGTGTTCACCATTCGGGTTACGGAAAATGCTCGTCCAGTTGTGCTTTGGGGTTCAATGCATAGTCCCGCGGAGTCACACTGCGACTAGTGATTTATATAGGAGATTACCGACAAAGATAGGGCAATTACGGACTTACTATCTGTCATCATCAAATAAAATATTATGATGCCAATGGGCAAGGCGGTTGGACCAAACCCCTCGTTATCGCTTTCTGCAGCAGCACGACCGATATTTCTGCCTTTGAGCAGCACTTGAATGCTACGCAGTTAGTGCTGAAAGCGATGGGTCTCAGATAAAGTATCCATACCATATTTCGAACCGAACTTGGGGTCTACGCTGAATTATTTAAATACTTTAGCCTTAAAACAAGTGTGCAGATTAATTTCAAAGAAATTAAAAATTTTGAGATTGCAGGACCCGTAACACTTTCCAGTTACGGACGCATTGAGCTCTATCGACACGCAGCCACTAGGAAAGCCATTTAAAGTAAGTACCGAACTTTTGTACAAGGGACACCTTTGGTGCACAAGACAGGTTGAGATGACAAAAGTACCAAGCAGTGTAATAATAGGACGGAGCGGAGTTTATATTAAAACGAATAGCCTCCTCGACAGCTACTATTTTTGCCGGTGTACTACAAACCAAGCAGAGAAAAGAAATATAAATGAAATTACAAGCAGGTTTGCAAAACATATTTTCCATCAGACAAAGCGTTACATAAGTTACAAACAGTATTTAAGGTTATACATATACCTCCGCAATTTTTTTGACAAATAGTCCCTTTGCCAGCTCCGGGGCCACCAAGAATGAACAAAACGCCAAACTCCTGCATTGCTTGTGGATTTACAGCTTGCAACCCGAACGTGAGGGGATATCTACGAATAGAAAAAATGTGGCGGCTTTTATTCAAACCATAGCCGATAAGGCGTGGAAGTATAAACATTGGAAAATTCTTCTCGCAGAGCAAAAGAACATCGGCCTCAGAAAGTTTGTTTTAAATGATGGGCAATACGACTTACACTTTGTTAGTATCGTTAACGGAGGTGACCTTGACACCAAGAGGAGAGAAAACCTACAGCCACAGAAGAGATGGCCACGTCCTGCTGCATTTAAGCCATTAATATTTATAGGTCATCTTTCTATACGCCAATCATACTTTGCGAATTAGTTCGTTTAAACGTTACAATTTTCAAGCGAAACTGTTTTTCAATCAAAGTGTAAAAGTCTGAATCCTTTCAATGCTTTTTTTCGAGACGTCCCCATTCAGTCAGGATCTTGTTTGTTAATCTTTTGGCTAACGCTGGCCAATAAAAAAGGCAAGGATTCCATCTGATTGGCGCCCACGCTCGACGCCTGGAGCAACGTTCCCGTGTCCTTCGTCTGCGAGAGAACATCATTAAACGCCTCCATCTAGGACCTGTACTTAGGAGGGACTTTTAATGAATCTGCATTTATACTTTTTTTGCAGTGTATCAGTATCAGTATATATAAGGGAGATGTTAGCTGCGAATTCCCTATTTGTACATGCCCGTTGTGGTATCAAAAAATTGTATCTCGGTATGTTGACGAGGCCAATTAATATGAACCAACTAGGTGGAACATAGTTGAAAAAGAGCAGACAGAGAAAAAAAACTATCGCCCTTGGGGGGCCGGGGTCCAACAGGGGGCATCGCGGAGATCCCTGAATCATCACCGAAGTATAGAAGATGCAGCCAGACACTCCGTTGCTGGTTGCAGATTCCGCAGATTGATTTCAAAGGCAGAAATATCTGCCCAGTTCATCCGCGGTCCGTTGCGGTTCAAACCAAGGGAGAAGGTTCATAGACCGCATGGACTACGGCCACCAGGTTCGGCTGATGCAAACACTCATGGTGTTACCAAGGTGTGAAGGAAGACCTCGGGGAACTCAGCATGGGATTTAGGGGAGAATACGAGCCCTCAAATGAAAACAATAAACATAAAGATATGTTACTCAAATATAGCTAGTAGTATTCTAAATACCTTGTTTTTCTGACGTCGTCCTTGCAGCTTTCAGTTCATGTTGCAGCTCGCACCATTACATTTATCTAAATTTCGCTTAAAAGCCTCCAGGGATTCTTACATAAAAACATCCAAAGGAAGATTATTCCAAGCTTCGACTACTCTTTTGGAGAAGAAGTACTCCCAAGTGTCTAGCCTAGCTCCAGTCACACGTAATTTGAGAGGATTACCTCTCAATTTCGTTGTTGTTGCTAACTCGAAGAAATCACCTGGGACAAGACAACAGTCCTGAACGCGTAGTATGCAGAATTTTAGTATCAGGTCTCCCCGAAGCTGTCTATAGCGCAAGGGAAAGAGATTTAGATTCGACAGTCTTGTTTCATAAGGCTGTGAGCCATGTCCAATTTTTGGTTGGTTGTATTTGGACCTTTTTGAGGATGTTGATGTCCTTTGCCGTCCAGGATCTCCAAGCTTAGATGGCAGACTCCAACTGCAGCCACATGAAGGATCCGAAGACTTTGGTGAAGCAGTCGGTATTGAAGGCTAAATAATCTCATTTAAAGAGATACAGAATAGACGTCGCTGACTTCGCTACGTTTGCACAATGTAGGGAGGGTTTAAGCGAGGGCATGATCCAGACTCCGAGGTCCTTTTGGGCATTTACTACTTTCAATGGAATGCCATTTAATCGGTAAACCGTACGCTTCGAAGGATTGCTTTCCCGACTCGTATGATGTTGCAATTGCTCTCATTGAACGGCAAGAGCCAGTCATTTGACTATTTCTGGAGTCGATTTAAGTTTGCCCGCAAGTTCTCTTCATCCGCCGCAGTTTGAATGACGCGCCAAAGTTTGAGATCATAGGCAAAAATTGCAATATCGCAGTCTAGTTCGTTGGCACAATCGTTGATGTAGACAATGAACAAAGAAGGGCTGAGAACAGAGCCCTGGGGAACACCACTCTCAACCTTAACCTTGGCCGACTGTTTGTTGCTGATATGGACACTTCGTGAGTGGCCAATTAGGAATTTTTCTATCCATGTCAAAAGTCTACCTCTTACTCCTATGCGGTTGAGTTAATAAATAACGTGGTGGTGCGGCACGCTATCGAAAGACTTTTTGAAGTCAATATAGACTGCGTGCACCGTATTTCCTCTATAGACCACCTTAGTCCAACGTTCTCAACAGAAGAACAAATTTGTGACGCAGGACCTACCTCTACGGAAACCCTGCTGGTCCTCGGTATTACTTGTTGCCTTATTATTTTTCCCATGATTTTGCAGCAACTTGAAGAAATGCTGAGCATTCGATCATTGTTTACGGAAACCCGGCTTCCACCCTTATAGAGCGACGTAATCCATGCTGATTTCCAATCCGCTGGTAGACCTCCGGTCTCGTAGGATGTTTGGAAAAGCGTATAGAGTGGTTTTGCCAACTCTCTCGCGAGCTCACGGTGACTAAGATTCCTTTAACCCCAAAAGTTCCTTGAGGACAATCGTCTCGATGAATTGAACAGTCTCGACTATTGTATCCACTTCGAAGACATCGGCAGGGTAACCGTATCTCGTTTCCTTGGTGAAAACTGACCGGAAAAATTTCGAAAGATGATCAGCTTTCACATCGTCTTCAGTAAGGTCTATACCCTTGACGGTCCTAAGCAGGGGTATCGGATCCTTGTTCAATGTATTCTGCGTGGGGTAACCGTAAAAAAGTTTCGGGTTTACGGTGGCCGGTTCAGCAGGTCCACGTCAAAATCCTGTCTTGTTCTAACAATAAGGCCCTTGACCCGATTTCTCTGAATTTTAAACGCATTTAGAGATACAGGAGTTCCGTCCATAAACGATTTTTTCCATAATCTCCGCTTTTTTAACTTTGATTTTTAAGGCCTGCGTAAGCCATCGCGGTCTGTTGGTTAACCTCTTTCTCAAAATTGGACAGCTTTTTTCAATTAACCTCTGCAGTATATCCCGGAACGTTCCCCAGTCCTCGGTTCCCACTGAGTGCGCATGAGTTCGGCCCTCATTCAACTGAAATCACCTTGCCATATATTCCTTCTGACTGTTGTGGGTCTTTCTGGTATAGAAAATAGCGAGTACTCCCGTCACAGTACAACGTGGTCACTTTTACCTAGTGGCGTTAGACATGACACTTCATCGATGCTGTCCTATGACTTCGTGAGAACGAGGTCCAGATAATTGGCCTGTTGCCTTCGCGCGCTCTTGTTGGAAAAGTGAAATGCTGTGTGAGAAGAAGCTTAAGCGTCGTGCTTAGAAGGCAACCATCAAAGGCTAGATAAGAGCTATGCGCACAGGCTGAGCTCTAGTCGATCTGAGGCACAATAAAGTCACCCATAATCAGGATATCCGACCGTGTAGCAATTTTTCAAGCTCCTCTAGCAGGAAAGCATCGGCTACGGGGTCTCTTATCGGTGGACGGTAGACTGTCAGGACATCTAGGTTTGATGAATTTGGCAATTTTATGGATAGCCATATCGCCTCAGAAGTAGACGCCAGTTTATCCGTTTTGTCTAAAACTGTATATTTACTTTTCACATATATGAGTACACCTCCTCCTTGACGCCATTTTCTGACTTTTCTAAACAATTGGTAGCCAGCCATAGTTACCTCCCAGTCTTCCACATGTTGGGACAATCAGGTTTCTGTTAGGGAAATTATATCAGGAGATAGTTCCCAGATATGAATCTTAAGCTCGTCGAGCTTCGATAACATTCACTGTGCATTGGTGTACTTGAATGTTAGTTTTCGGTTTGCTCGGAAAGTGCTTACGGTCAGGCGCGAGTCCCCATTTTCTGGGTCGAGTGCGTGGTCATCCGGAACGGGCCTCCTCAGGGGAGAACAATGGACGATGGATCACTTGGTTTTTGTAAATAACCAAATATTATTCGCCTTCGCTGAGTCACTGTCTCAGTTCGGTGACGAGTTGATGTTTGTTCCGTTCCGTAGGTGAGAAGTCCTGTTAAAAAAAACTCTAGGGTTGAAGTTTTTTAAAAAATGCCTAGAAAGAATGAGTATAGCGTCCTGGCTACTGGTCAAGATAACTTTAAGAGGCCTAGGACGTGTTGATGCAGATTGGCTTTCAGGCCGTTTTCCAAGGCGGAAGGTTTTTTTCCAATTCAGTCGACGTATTGTGTTCCAGAATATTGGTCAGCAGATCATGAAAGTGGTTCGTGTCTTCGGAATATCTGTCTACGGGAGTTGTAGCTGTTGATTCAGGAAGTCCCTGTATTACGAAGCCTTTTTTTCTGTCAGTGGAATTTTTTGTACCTCCGACGCTGTAGTCCAGTATCTGGTGGGAAGGTTTCACGTTGCGCACTGGTGATGACGGAGCGGAGGCTGCTTGGCTTTGTTCCGTTTTGTTTGATTTCGGCAAATTCCATGGCTTCGACGATTTTTAATCGCAGGTGATAGTGCCGGTTGGGGAATCAATACCACTGCTTGTGCTTGGTGCGTCAATTGCATTATTTCCTGTGATGGACGAAGCAATGGTCGAAGCCCCTTGTTCGAGTTTTTTTGAGGCATCGGTCGTAGTCGGTTGTCTATTTACTTTTTCCTTCTTGGTGTCAGATTTGCGTTTTGGAAGGCTTGTTTTTGTTTGAGGCGGACTGTTTTTGTCCTGCGCCATTGCTAGTTGTAAATCGGTAGTCGTAGCAGATACCGAAGTTGTTTGGATGCCCTTTGTTCGAGTATCTATAATTTTGTTCCGATAAGTCACTCAGTAGGCTCCTGTGTGACATCAACTGCATTAGAGGTGCCTTTTAACGCAGATTTTATTTGTCTTATCTTGTCTTCGAAGTTGTTTATCTTCATGAACAGTTTCTGACAGCCACCGCATACGGCATTGCCGTCAGTATCGTGAAAATTCATATGAGAGAGAGCATCCGCCTCCGTGATGAGGTGGCCGAGTGGTAAGCGAGCATGGCCATAGCACTGGTGGTCGGGGCTCAATCCCGGCTTGCAGCATGACTATTGAATTCTTGTGTGGTAACTTGTGGCTAAGTTTAAGTTACAGTATAAGCGGTTTTACACAAGCAGAATATAAATTATCTACTCCACCTTTTTCATATTAATGAAAGCCCTCTGAACGTTCTTAATTACGTCTGCTAGTGGAAATTGTTGAATTATTTATTATAACGAGTTACTCGATGTAAAGTTCCCAATCAGTTAAACAGAATATGGATAATGAACGACTAAGACTTTTTGTAGATACTCCTCAGAAACCCTGACGAGCAGTTAGAAACTGGATTGGACTGGTAGGCTTAAGCGAAGCCAAGATTTCCGCAGACTGCTCGATTAAGAGAACTTTCCTGGTTCAAAAAGTCCTCAGAAACCCTATACGAGCCGTTTGAGAATAGATTGAACTGGTAGGCTGTGTAGACCAAGCCAAGCATCTCGGCAGGGTGCTCGATTTGGAGAACTGTCCTGATAAAACAGCTAGGATATCGAAGGCAACTGGACGGAGGAATAAATTAATTGATTCAATAATTTGACTCACTTAATCTCTGTGGACTGTTCGTTTCAGGGCAAAGACTCGATTGAAATCGGTTTTCTTGTACGCCGACTTAGACTGGTTCGACCTGCAATTAAGTTTCCTAGAAATAGTAATTAATTTTCAAGGGTAATAAAGCCATATATCATTCATGTTCACTAAGCAGCAATGGCTTTTGATGGGCAGAGTTCCTGTTCTTTCATCGGTTCTGGTTGTGACCAGGATATTAGTATGTTTAAGGCACTTACGCTGTACCCAACTAAATTATAGTATTCGAAGATAACCAAATAGCTGTTTTATTTTCTCTAAGTGTCTTAAAAATGTTTTCCCAAACCAAAGACCTGGCAATGCAATTAAATTTCATAAGAGGCTGGGGAAGCGTACTAGGAATCGTTACGAAAAGATAATGTTTACGATGAAGATAATTTAGTTTAAGAAGACGAATTTGGCGAACGGACAGTTTCGGATATGAATCATCAGGCCTTTACACATGGCTAATATCGGTCGGATTGGAAGATCTGATTTTTGTATCTTTGGTAAACTACACAGCCTTGGGAGGATTGTGCCCGTGGGGTTGAGAGTTTCAAACTCCTGTTCACTAAGGAAATAATGGCCTTTCAATTTCCAAAGACATTTTTTGGAGTTGGGCATCTACGCTCTCCATTTGGTCCTTATTATGTCTCTCTCTTTTGAGATTAGCGTCATCATCCAGATTGATTCCATCTTTGAAACGTAAACGATTTTATTCATCAGAGCGAGATCAGAACCCTTGTCAGGTTTGGTGATGATTATTTCCTTGTTTTGGCGTAATTCTTTCAGTTTCTACAGATTTTCTTTAATGACATGCCCAAATTCTTTGTGTTTTCTTTTAAGAGATTGGTAACAGCAATTCACGAGCATTGATTTGAAATACTCCGCTTCCTCCGGTGTTGTAAGTATAAGGTCATACGTCTTACGCAAAATGTTTTCAAATTCTATCTCTGCCCCTAATCTGTTTGGCCTTTGATTAGAAAAACGAAATTTGTGGCCTAGGGATAATACTTCAGTCAGGTATTTGTCGAGCATCAAGTTAGTGAAATTGGGTACGTTCCGCCCCGGAGTATTTTTAAAATTTGTTTGCGCCCTCACCGGGTTAACACTGCGATGAATTTCTATCCATTTCACATCCGTACGCTTTTGAGTGACGGTCTGAATATAACTGCAATTTTTCTCGTTCATTATTGGTTAATTCGTCTAAGATTGCCATGCATTGATGCCCATTACGAGGTAGATCGTTGATATTTGT
The DNA here is from genome assembly GCA_017591395.1 of Schistocephalus solidus. Taxonomy (NCBI): domain Eukaryota; kingdom Metazoa; phylum Platyhelminthes; class Cestoda; order Diphyllobothriidea; family Diphyllobothriidae; genus Schistocephalus; species Schistocephalus solidus. Next base: position 40,334 of record WEDG01006733.1, on the reverse strand, counting down.
TGTTAAATTTTCAAGTTGGTTCTCAGCATAGCTCTTTAATACTGGGTTCGAGATTATTGTTCGATTCTTAAGAAGCGACCTCCAGTATTCGTGCGGGTATTCAGATCTTACAGTGAAGTGGGTGGTTAAATTAGAAACCACGCTTGATTCAGCATGGCGGGTGTTGTAATGCAGGTACTAATTGAGTACCTTGAACACCAAAGGTATCCTTGAAGTGTTTAAGTTCAGCAATGATACCCATATAAGCATTGAAGAAGTCTAGTTTGGCGAAGGTACACTTTTGATTTTTCATCATCAGGCCTTTACAATAATGTAAGGGGGGTATAGGAACAAAGGTGTAAACATCCAATAAGCAGTAACTTAAGGGGGGAGGGTTGAGGGCGTTCAGAGGTCGGGGGGTTCAGTCTAGTCTATTCCTATAGGGGCGAGGGATAGGGAGGGCAGGGGGAAGGTGAACGAAAATTATCTATGATACTGCTTCGTCACTTTGACATGATGTGGCAGGAGGTTTGAACGCATATGCTGAGTTTATTTTCAGCCAAGGGAGCCCTATGGCCACTATGAACGCTTTTTGCGAGCACAAAGTTTGTTTGGTCAACTGTATGGTCACGACCTCTGCCGTCGCAAGTATCCACTGACGCAGGAACTTGGGGTGTCACATCGGCACTGTATAGATTACTCGGAATGCTCGATTGACGTCTACCCAGTGATCGCTGTCAACCAAATGAGCCAAATTTGGCTCGAGATGAACTTTACCGTGCCTGGATTTAGCTTGGCAGGATGGTGCTCTCGCAACCTCTTGAATAGGCGCTTAGTTGTTTGACCAATATATCCTGCTCCACAGGAGCAATTGAAAACGTTGATGCACATTAAAGTGGTCTGAATTCGGTTTAAGTTAAGGAAGCAAATGTCGGCGTCTGGATAACCTCTGAGCAAACATGGTCTAACTACATAACGAAAACTAACAGACTCATAAGAAAAAACGCATATGTACAGTCAGGTCTATAAAAGAGTTTGACAGCAACCAAACTGCTCAGATGGATGCCAAAAAAAGAAAATATCAAATTTCAAAACATACTTGTCTTACTTTCGCGAAATGATCTGCAACTAGCGGAAAATGAGAAGATTGAAGCCAACTATAACCAAACTACCAAACATGCCAAATAATCGGACACTGAGATAAATCAATAAAAATTGGTTAACTAATCTCGTTCTTTATCATTCTGGACCATATGCGCGCATGTGTGCATGGCTTTGAATAAATCTACCGAGATACTCCTTTTAGGTTGTTTTGTTACCCACCTTGGAGGAAGTCGTCCACAAAATACTGCATATATTGGTTATGCATTTTCGAAAATGATGCAAATTACTCTTAGGTAAGAGGGTCGGTAGACGTATATGATACTCTTGAGTACACATGTGACTTACAAAACTTGCGTCTTTGGGCCTATGCTGACGAGCATCAAAACTTAAACAAACAGCTTGTGTATAACCTCACCTCCATCAGTTGCTGGAAACCTTTCAATATCCTCACATGGCCTTCTAAATAAAGAACGTTGAACGCGTTACGAGAGGCAGGTAACAAAGCATTGTAGCTTAATTTTCGAATCTTTCCTGGCTTCCTACAACACCAGCGAAGTGTGGGAATATTTTTCGTTAGTATTACTTAAGGGCAGTGTATTGAAAACCCAAAATGTCTGTTCTGTTTTACTACAAGACAATTATGAATCAAAACGAGTTGTATGCTTCACTTCAGCTTATAAAATTTTCTGTCACTCTCGCAGCTGTTTGCAATTCCCAAACATACAGCAGGTTTCGCTCACTGAAAACTAAAATCTACCCAGCTAGTGGGTAGACGGAATGCTGAATACAAGACCACGTTAGTCACAAATTCCGACGTTTGCATTTATCGAAAAATCTCAGATCAGTATCAGTATCAGTATATTTGAGGGAGATGTAGGTGAGTCACCTTTGAATTCCCTATTTGTACATGCGAGTTGTGGTATCAAGAATATAGTATCTCGATATGTTGGCGAGGCCAACATAGTTGAAAAAGAGCAGACAGTAAAAAAAACTCCCGGTGATATTAAGGAGAAAAAAACGTCGCCCTTGGGGGGGGGGAGGGGTCCAACGGGGGGCATTGCGGAGGTTACATGAATCAGCCAGATGATCCCTTGCTGATTGCAGAGTCCGTTGAGGGATTTCAAAGGTGGAAATATATGCCCAGATCATCCTCGGTCCATTGCGGTTCGAACCAAGGGAGAACGTTCATACACCTCATGGACGACGGCCGCCAGGTCCAGCTGATGCGAACACTCACCGTGTCAACAAGGTGTGCAAATAATTAAGCAGCGAAGACCTCGAGGACCCCAGCATGAGGTATCAATGTGAACTGGCTAGCCTGAAAAAGTGAGCGAATCCGTATCTGGTCTAAAAATTTGTTTTGCCTGCGGACCGCATATATTTATTCTAAAGAATCCTGAATGGGTTACTTAAAAGATAATGGAATAACAATTTTTAAAGCAACCACCTTTGATGAGACACAATATTAACTGCGAATTCAGGTGACGTGGTGCTTTCACCACACATGCCCGAAGCCCATGTGGAGGTCAAGGTTCTAATCTAACCTTAATTAATATCACTTACGAGGAGGAAATAGGTATGTGGTGTTTAAGTCTCCTTCAGAACTTCTAAGGGATGGAGAAAGAGGTCAATAATTTGAAGAAAGAAATGGCAAATCTGAAAATATCGTTAAGTTGCCCACTTGCATAAGAACAACGGTCCCAACGGCGATTACGGAAAAAGAAATCGCGTATGTAAATTAAGCTTACTTAAAATTACAAAAATTTGACATAAAATACATCCCGTCTACGGATCTCAGTACATTGGTGGACATTTATTTGGTCGGAAAGTGAGATCCAAACAATTCGTGCATTTTAGATTTTAAAATTAATATTTGGTTAGCACCGGGAAGGCACTATTGAAACAAACATACGTAACGAAATAAAATTATGACAATGTGTGCAGATAAAATGTACAAATACTCAATAATGTAGACAGAAATTGTCCTGTTAGGTCACCAGTTAGCGATGTTTGGAAATTAATTGTGAACTAGAAAGATAGGCAGTGAAACAACTCCTACTATTAAAAATTGAGGCAGAGTTCAATAGACCTTCATTTTCGAATAGAAGGTAGGAGGAAAAAAAACTGCTTAGAAAATAAGGTAAGGGGTAGAGTAGGCTAATACTGCAGTAGCATTTCAGAATGAAATAATGAAACGTCAATATAGGTCGTTCTTGATCACTTAGGCGCATGAAACAAAATCTCGCGAAAATGCGTCAGTGAACTTGAGGCCTCAGCATCTAAGGATCCAGAATTGAATTCTGATGATGGTAAGTATCCAAAAAAACGAGAGCATTGTAGACTGTGTACGTCCGAATGTGTACATCCGAATGACTTCATCTTTTGAATGACTGGTGGTAAAAGGAGACAGCATAGTTCCTGGGGTTCTCGAGGAAGAGGAAAATAGTTTTAAGAAGGTAATTTTAATTCCCGATGATCCTTTCTCTGGGTCATAGAGAAAGCTGTTCGGAAAAGATGAGGTTAATAAAAGGTTAATAGAATCAGTGTTAAAATAAATGTGCAGTCTTCGCTTGAATGCAGATAGACTAGTTTACGACCTAATTTCAATTGGCAAGTTATTCCAAAGAAAGCTATACCTAGAAGCATAGAATAGAGGGAATTTACACGAAGAGGATGCAATAGGAGGTATAATAAGTAGGGAATTTCTTATGTTAAAAGGAAAATTAACGGGGGCAATGACAGAAGGCTTGGGAGATTTGAGCTATTATTTAGTCAAAAAGAGGCAATAGCCTGCTTTCAGTCTCCTGACCCAAATAAATTTTAGCTTCGTCAGATGCCATCTAGTTGAGTAGGAAGTATTTAAAAGAGTCGGATAGAGGAGTTTTTTTGTGAAATGTCTTTGGACATTTAAAATTTTTGAGTGGCTAGATTCGTTCATTAAACCCAAAGAAAGGACAGCAAAATTCAAGAATGCAAAGTACAAACATACGATAAAGTTTTAATTTAATTTCAGGAAGGTTGAAATTTTAAGAAATAAAGCCGAAAATCTGAGCAGATTTGACCGTAATTCTATCGGCATGAGGTGAAAGATTTTATTTATTGGTGTACTTCTTGACGGAGGAACATTCAGTCATAGATAAACCTTTAAAATAACAGGTTGCGACAGCCTTTCAGGCCCAAAACACATGTAGCGACACCTAGAAGGTGAAAATTCCATTAGCCATGTGGAGCTCCACGCCGAAAGAGCGTCGAAGTCCGAATGAATTTGTTCTAGGCATCGTTTGATCGTAGAATTAGAGAAGGAATACACGCATTTGAGGTCACCAGCACAAATATAAGATTGAGAATGTTTAACTTTCAATGAAATATCATTTATGTAAAGTAAGAATAACAAAGGACCTATTACGCTACCTTGAAGGACACCACTCACAGTCGGGGTAGCACTTGAGTATAAGGACCCCACTAAGAAGTTTTGTTTTAGATCAGATAGGTATGATCTAATAAAGACAGTAAGGGGAACTACAAAATCCTATAGCCTTTAATTAAGCTAGAAGTCATCTATGAGGCACTTTATCGAATGCCTTACTAAGATCAAAATAGATAAATACTATAGATAGATGATCATTACGAAGAGTGATTAGTAGATTTAGAAAAGACGTTTCAAGTTTCACAAGAGTGTTCCAGTAAAAAGCCATGTTGAGAGGAGTTGAAAATTTGATTACTTATGCAAAAATCCGTAATTATTTTGCAATTAGTTTTTCAAAGATTGTAGCAAGAGAGTGTGCTTTATGAAAACCGCGAATTTATGAATGTCAGATCGGAAACCAGATGTAAAAACTGGAAGTATAATATGGATAACACCCACTCTCAAACCATCGTTGCACTGTGCGAATATCGCGAATAAAGCTATGCGTATCTAAGGCGCAATCAGGATATCCTTCGTTAATTTTGACGGAGAGCTTATGGGCGCATGTTTGGAACATTTATCCGGCCGATGTTGGAATATTGCGTTCAGGCGTGGCGCCCTTGGACGAAAAATGACTACGCTCTGCTGGAGAAAGTTCAACGGAGGGCAACGAAACTAGTCAGCGGATTGGAATGCCTACCCTATGAGGGCTGACTATGAAGACTTAAAATGTTCTCTATCTCTTAAAGGCAATACAGAGGGGATATGATCTTAGTCTTCAAACTGGACAGAGGAGTTGACTGTGCTCTTCAGATGGCCGACTTTTTTGAATTGGCAAATATGACAAGTCTCCGAGGTCACTAATACAAACTGAAAAGAAAACACCCCAAACTTGAATTGCGGGCCAACTTCTTTTCCCAACGGGTGATTGAAGAATGGAACAAACTGCCAACTTCGGTTGTGCAGGCTGAAAGCGTTGAAATGTTTAAAAGAAGACTTGATGAATTTTTACTTGATTGACGTATATTTTGTCGACAGCAATGATCGATATACTAAAACGACTATCGCCATGTAACATTTGCCTATTTTGCTAGCGTCTATCTGTAAATAGGGTTTTCAAAGACTCTGCCTATCTCCCTTATATATACTGAATTGTACTGAATTATAATAGAAATTTTCCAATAATCGGGGAAGAAACCGTTTTCGAGAAATGCTGAGAATAATTTGCTTAGAAAAGGTGGAAAATCACTTAGCTGTTTAATAAGTGAGGTTGGAATGTTATCAGTTCCAACCGAATGCTAATTTTTAGGTGAGCTATTTCTTTTTGAATACTTGAAGGCGAGAAATTAATGACAGCAAGATGTGCATTTGCATTTTAAAGATGAGGAATAAAATTTAGCTCAGATTTCATCAACGAGGCTCTAGATGCACAACAAACGCTGCATCGTTGCTGGAAGCTGCCCTTTGGTTCAGCTTGGCGATATTGAAAAGCTTGTCGAATTTGAAAACTGCGGTTGAAGAAATCGAAGAATATCAAATCATTCACGGATTCGCATTCAGCCAGCTCAATAACCAGTTAGTCCGGAGCCAGTGGATACGAACCTTTGTTTATTCAAAAGGTGTGAGAAAACAGCAGGCTGCAGGTTCAGCCGCAATCAAAATGTAGTTCGAAAAGCAGCCCCAGAATCAGCGTTAACAATTCCAAAGAAGAGAGTTAAGCAATGTATACGTAAACTTTGTTAAAGAATGATGAGTCAACGAACATCATATGTCAGTACGCTGTTAAAATTCTCAACCTCGACCCCTAAAAAATCATTTTGAAAAATTAGCCCGGGTATAAACCCAACTAGAGACAAAATAATCGCGGCAAAATCTCCATTTTGAAGTATTTTTATAGCCATCTTACGAAATAAAACAGCGAATGAAAATGAGATAGCTGACAGCGGAACTAAAAAAGGAAGGTTTAATGGGGAAGTAAACCTCAAAATAAGAGATGAAAAAATAATTCAAGCTAAAAGAGTCTTGATTTGGCCAAAAGCAGGCCACTCAGATGGCTTCATCGACATAAGCATGTCCACTTTCGAGGCTGCATGAGACCAGTGGTCGCTGTCTATAAATCTTTTACATTGACCATCAGAGTCTTCTCAGCCAACTGAATGAAATAAAATAACTAGGCTCTGAGAAGAAAACGCACATCATTGCGATAACGGAGACCTGATTGTCTGGGGAAATAAGTAACCATGAAGTCATTATTGAAGGCCACTAAGTGCTCCGTTGTGACATACTTCCACGCTCTCACCGTGAAAGGCCTGATGTAGTACTACAAAAATATCAAACAATTGCTGACCCTTGCGTTTTCCATTAGCCTACCAGCTTGGATGAATGCGCTGACATGGAAATACTCAATGCTCTATGAGCACGATACCTTACTGACTCTGGATGAATTTAAAGCTCCAGGAAAAGACTGGAAAATTCCCATAGGAAAGGCTGCATCCACATAATTAGACAACAGGCTGATACAATTTTCTGCAGACGAATACCTTATTCAACAAAAAATTCGGAACAAACTGGCAAAAAGACAACGATCTAACGGTCCAGATCTCATTGTTACCAAAGAGGTTGTCATAAAGGAAGTTAATGAATAAGCAACGCTCGGTTTTGGTGGCCATACGCCTTAACATACATGTGCTCTTTCCTATATAAACTAACAAATAAAATAGAGAGGCACCAAAATATTTGAAAGGGTGATTTAGTGCAATGAGATTTGCTGTCTTGGAGGAACACCAGTCAGTAAAAATAAGAGACTCAGAAGAAAAGATGCTCATGTTCGCATTCCAGGTATGTATAAATAAAGAAGCAGACAGTTTTTGATTCACTGTTCAAATTTTTCTGAAAAACCTACTTGACCTTTGCCGGAGAAACCTATGGGCAGATCAAAGGAACTCCGATGGGCTCCCCAATCTACAATTTAGCGGCAGAATTAGTCTAAAAAGAGTTTAAAAAGATAGCCTTCACCGAATAGTTGCCAACCTTTTGGCACCATTACGTAGACAACACGCTTACTACCGTCAAGCGGAACATATTCCAGCATTTTCATTTTCACCTTAACCTGATCATCCCGGATATACAAATTATGAGGGAGGAAAAAAAGAGCAGCATCTGCCCTTCCTTGATGTGCTCATCAGGTGAAACTCCAATGGCTCAATATAAAAACTGTCTATAGGAAGGTGACAAACAACACGCAGCTTCTCAATTTTTACAGCAAACATCTGGTGGCTCAAAATCAAGGCTGTGTGCGAGCGCTTTTCAAAAGAATGCAAACTCCCTGCAGCAACACGGAAGAAAAGCCAGTGAGACCGGTTATCTCAGCAACCAGTTTGTGCGTAACAGTTATCCGAGGGCGTTGATAAGCCGATGCCTACGTGCTCGCCCTAGGATGCCCTAGCCAAACCAAGTCTCTATAGTATGACCTGAGCAGCCATACACGAAGGACGAGTTAGAGGCGATCGAGCGCATTGCTGCCGTACTGGATGTCGGAATTTCACACCGCCCAAAAGCCATCATACATAGAATGGACATGAGAATCAAAGACAGATTAAATACTAAGGAGCAGTCAGGTGAAGTGTATTGCACCCCCTGCATAAACTGCTCTCGTAATTACATAGGACATACTGGACGTAGGGTCAGATCACGCATACACGAGCATAAACTGGCTATGCAATGGGGTGACGGATTATCACAGGTAACTGCCAACCCCTAAGAAAAGCGTCACGAGTTTAACTTCACAGCCACGAATTTAATCGCCCCGCCAGAAACCAGACAAGCTGGGAATTGATTGAAGCCTGGGCCCCCGCTGAGGACTCAGCCAATCAATTTATCGATCTGGCACGTAGCATACAGGACCCTGCGCAGTCACCGGTAGACTGGCGTCACTGGAGTTTGCTTGGCCCCTGCTCCCTGTAACTATTGTTTATTTGTTGCCATTTTTATCTCTAACGGTGGACTCCAGTAAGAGTTCGAAAGCTCAGACGAATAAAGCCACGATTCCGGCCTATATATTCAGGAAACCTCTGGCAGTATTTTCGAGGGATTATAAAGCATTTTGTAGAATCCCATAGACCTATGACACTAAGGAGACCATGTTTCCGATCACCGTGTGTCACGCAAATGACAAAAAAGATCATTAAGAATAACAGAACTTATGGAAAAATACTGGCAATTTCAAGGTCTCTAAATATTCGCCGAACATAAGGAGCAACGTAATAAACACAACAAACAAAAAAGGGTTGGTAGAACTGCTTTCGAGTGCCCACTGATAGAGGAATCCATTCAATGACTCAATAATTTTGTACGGTTATATCTACAACAGGACTAAATTGCGTGTCTAAAAGACAGTCTCGGAAAAGTTTAGTTGAATGGCCACAGAAAGCACGATTACTGTTTCAGTTTATTTCGGTTGATTTTCACGGTGGAGTTCTCCGAGTACAATCATCACTAAAACCGTTACCTTTTCCATTGAAGAAGTAAGACGCGTTCTCAGTCAGATCAAGCCAGACAAGTTTACTGAACCAGATGGGATTGCTGGAATGATAGTTAAACTACCAACGGAGCTGGCAAAACGTCTTGCAACTCTCTTAGAGCTGTCAATGTGGGCAGGGAGACTGCGCTCACACTGGAAGATGGCCAACCTGCTTCTCTTATATAAGGCACGTAGCAGAATAACAGCAAGTAGCGTCCGGCCTATAAGCTTGACTTGCCTCCTATGCAAAACGATGGAAGTTATAGTAAAGAATGCTATATAAAAGTTCTATAAAGAAAATAACATACTACAGAATTTTAAGCATGGGTTTCGGAGAAGAAATTTCTGCCTCTTAAATCTGTTAATGTGTTTGGAGGTCAGCACCAGGGCTGTAGAAAAGGGATTCGAGGTTGATGTTGACTTCGGCAACACATTTACCACTAAGAAATTTAGACTATCCCGTACTTACGCCCTCCGCATAAACTTAGCGCCCCTAAGCATCCAGTGAGATCTAATAATCTGGATAAACGATTTTCTGTTTGGTCAAAACAACGCATATGCATTGGAGAGGACGTATCAGACTGGGTTGACGTGACTAGTGGTGGGCGCTAAGGCTCGTTTCTCGGACCCGTACTCTTCATTGTTTATGTTAATGACAGCCTCCAGGAACTAGACTGCAATAAAATGATACTTGAAGACGGCGTTGAGCTCTGGCAAGTCATTTAAGGTCCAAGTAAACAAAAAACCCTTCAAAATAATCTACGCCCACTGCAAACGTGGTCAGGATAATGTCTCATGGATTCCAATGTGCAGAAGTTTGCCTTCCTTCATATGCATCCAACTAACTTTAATTCAAAGGATGGCATGAAGCTATGTAGCCTGAAATATATTACACTTCCTGCAGAAACTTCGTGGAAGGATTTCGGTGTTTGGATACAGAACAACATGAAACCAGGACTTCCGTGCATCAAGGCTGCCAAATATGCCATGGGAGTATTACATGCAAACAGAAGGGCGTTTGCAACCTTTGACAAAGAAACTTTTGGGAGTTTACGACAACTTCGTTCAGTTTTGTCAAGAATATGGCAAACAAGCATGGCGGTCATGGCAAGCAAAAAAACAAGATATGCGTAGAAAAAGTGCAACGCCGTGTAACAAAGCTGGCATGAGGTTTACAAAACCGATCCTACACCGAAAGACTGAACTGCCTCCATTTAATCCCTCCGTGTTACAGGCAGCAAATATGTGTTCTTATCCTGGGTAAAAAGATATAACATGGTCTTAATCACGGAATGAGCCTTGAGGACATGTTTTAGTGGCACCGTTCGACCAATCGTCGTAGAAATTCGATAAAACTGTGCACAAAACGTCCAGGCTGGAGCTTTGATCCTAATTTTTTACGCAAATGGTAGCAAAGGAATGGAACGATCCCAATAAATCACTCATGTAGGTGATGTCTTAGAAGCTTTTTAAGAAACGCCTGCATGATCATATATCTGACATTTTTTTCTCGAAAGTCTTAACCTAAGCTAACTGCCTCGTGAACCCCAGACAGTCAGTTGTGCGAATCATGCTACCCACACCATTCGAGTACTATTTTACTAGTGACCACTTTTTGTACATGTACAGCTGTATCAAACGAACCCGCATGTATAAAATAGGGTGCTCAAAGGCAGTGCCTATCACCTTTACGAAATAAACCGCAATAAACTTAATAACTACTCGAATCGGTTATAATAATCAGTTGTGCATTTGAATATTTCAGTAATTAACTATGATTAAATAAAAGGAACGCAGCTTTCTACAATAGAAGACAACAAATTTTAAAAAGCTTGTTAAAGTTAATGGTGTCAGTGCACCTTTTAAAAGGAAGATTATTGATTAAGGTCAAACTAAAGTAAAAATATAACGACCCACGTAAAGGTAATTTCGATATGCGCATGACACCGAGAGTGATAATTAAACTGTTTAAAAGTCTGAGTGAGAAACATCCAGTGATATCGTTTTACTGAGAGTTCACAGGATTTAGAAGATACTTAAGTTTTGACATGCAGTTCCTAAGTGTACACACGTAAGAACAAGGGTGTGAAACTGGCTTAGGTATAGTACTGGAACGGCATTTCGCGGTCATGGCCCGGAGGAATTAATTTTGATGTAGGAAGTAGTCGTTGATTTGATTGTGATGAAGTTTGCAGAGCATTTAGGTCAACCAGGTCGCTTGACAACTTTTTGACCGTTGACGTAGAGTCACTTGCACATTGGATTTACTTGGCCAGCATGTAACTATCATTTTTAATCTGGCAGTACTGATTGAAAAGCTTTGATCTGTTTTTTGGGAAAACGGCCATAGTGGGTCATCAGGCATTCGAGATAGCAGTGGAAAAAGTAGTCTTTCAGAAAATAAAATTCACAGTATGCGTTAGAGAAAAACGATGTCAAAATTATCTAGACTTTACGTTCAATCAGGAAAAAGAGCGTGTGCTGGATATACAAGATCTCAATCAATGGATTCTAGTGGCCATATTGGCATGATCCTGGATTATTCAACGTTCTTTCACCCTGAATCAGCTAACCAGTTGGACACAAATGTCTGGAAGGGAGCATTCTCCAGTATGCGAACGCGATTCTCAGCAATACTAAGGAGGGTTAAATTTCGGCGAAAAGTTAACACACACTGGAGAATGCTCAGTTCATCGTTGACAGGAATTATTGATCTAACTTGGCCACTCCGACTAAATAAAACAAGCGACCATCCTACGTGGATAAACTGGAAAATTAAGACCGCCTTCAAAAGAAGGATCAAGAGGTGGGAACCTTTTTTGATGAAGCGGATTTTTGAACGCTTGCATTAATACAAACTACAATAGGATGTATCTGAAGTTTAAGCCGAAATACTTCGAAGGAATTATGAAAAGAACATATTGATGGAATCTTTGGAGTATCCCAAGATCATCTAAAGGATCATACGTAAGAATAAAAGAAATCGTGACTAGGTTTCGATGTTGAGGTCTCGAAATGGACAAATGAAGATGTACTATAAGGTGCAATTATCAGTCCCATGCGGTATCTTTCAGGCTATATTCACTGTTGAAACAAACCTCCTTTTCCCCAATCAAAACACGAAGAAATCTGTTTTGTTTGCACCAGGAGAGAATCTTTATTTCTTGCCTATATTGATAAGGCCAGCATTACCCCTACTGAAGTATGTCAAGCTACATAGATCAGCTAGAATTCCCCCACTCACCCTTTGAGAATTGGTCGAAGTAATGTACGAGATGGTGTCGATTATATAAAAAAACGAACTGACGGAGGAATGGAAATTTGTCTTTATCTTCCAAGGCACAGAAGAGGGTCTTAACTGAAGTCGGAAAACTACCGTGTACTAATTTCACTAGCATTTCGTGCAAATATATGGAACGACTTATATAAAGGTATTTGTTAACTTATCTCGAGCTGATGAAAATATTATGGGCCACGCAACACAGTCTTTGCAGTAGTCACTTGGTTCTTACAAGCGGTCGTTACCTATATGAAAGATATCCGAAAACCACATATAAGGCCTGCTTAATGGATGCCATATTCTTTTAATTAAAGAAACATGTCTCACCGGTGACTTGCAAAAGATTTTGACGCGCAGCATTTGAAAGTGGATTAAACGTTTCCTTCATCCAGGCAGCCAAATATGAGGTTGGAATCATAGTATTCGGATGGGTAGCAGCAAAAAGCGAAGTCCCATGGGTTCTATATTAGATCATATCCTCTTCTTCGTATATTGAAGCTCCTGACTCCGATGCCGTCATGTGTTCTGATGAGAAAAAATCCATAAACCAACTGTACTGATAACACATATAGACGCCAAAGAAGGTCGGAACACTGGCTGCCTGTTCCACCCAGTAGCTGGTTACCTTTACTGCGTCCAAAAGTGCATTTTAACGCATCGAAACCGGTCGGTGACGTTTCAGAAAGCATCAGTACTGTGTAAGTAGGACTCTATTGAAAGAACTGAAGGCACACATAGATCAAGGTATTTGGACAATCTCAAACTTTCTGCCCTCTGATCCCTTTAAAAGAGCATTCCAAAAGGCAACGAGTATTCTGTACTCGATCAGGTGTCGTTTCACAACCTCGCCCTCCGAATTGCTTCCGTTGACCTTTGCTCTGTACTTCAGGCCAAACTTACAACGTGAACTGTCAACATGCATGGCATGCATAAATTAAGACGACGACCCCATCGGGAGGATGCTTTGAAGAGCAACAAAACTGGACTACAGAATCCAGTTGGTGTTATGTTCAAAATAATTGATGCAGTTCAAGTTTATTTCCCTGTCCTATAAAAAAATTGATGTGCAACCTGCTTCGTACAATCCGCATTGTCCGCGCACATGGCTGTTTGTGGAAACTTGAAGTTTTCGTTGAGTTTACGATTATGGGCTAATTGTGTGATTATGCATACAAAATTAAATGTGAATGTCGCCCCTAGCACAACGAACGGTTTAATTCAACCAGCGATAGTTTCAACCCCGGGGCACATTGACAAAGCGATTTTGTGGCTTCTGATACCATGTTTGTGTTCAAAAGACGACTGGACTAATTGAGTTTTGATAAGCGACTGCAGGACTATTTATGACTAGTTAGGAAATTAACTTCCTGATTTTATTTCTCATGTATCGCAACACTACACAATTTATGTATCATCTTTCCGCCTCCATTGCAGACAACTACATTTTATGTGGATTGTATATAATTGTAGGCATAATCTTATCTGTACACCAATGCAGTCATCATGGACTACATCTGCAACACGCATCTACACAAATAAAATAATAGTTGCTCGCTTATACGACTGTCACCATCTTGGCCTGACTTATGACCACATAAGATAATTTTAACTCAATTCTAGGAGCAGGGGAGAGTAAAAGCTGTCACTTTAATGGTAGACGATATGAAAAACAAAAGCTTATGTCATGTCACTCACGCTTTGCTTTTTCCTACTAACTAGGAATGACCTAACCTTACGAGGGCATCTTCTATCTTGTCTTTCGTCTGAGACCAAATCGGGGTTGCCTTGTTTGTGCCTGCGGGTCAGTGGGCATCTAGGTTATTAAACTATTAAGCATTTATTTGCATGTTGACGTACAGACGACTTAAGTGAATAGAAAGTGATCCCTATGGCAGCACATAAATGACCACATTTATGTGTATCGGTCTGAAATGCAAGGCTGGCTGTGTATGCCCTTATCAGACAGTGGTTGCATTGTAGAAGGGGTCAATAATAAAAAGAGATACAAGATATTCTTTTTTCCTTCACTATTTTTGAACCTCCATATGACCGTTAGCAAATTTTATGTTTGGTAGAGTTATCTAATTACATTATTTCTATAGTAAGCACCTTCTGTTCTGGGTCCTGCCCTCAAAATTCCTTTGTCCTGGCGTACACTCATCCGCAATCCAAATCCTTATATCTCTTGTGCACTTCATATAATTGTAATTATTTTTAGAATCCACAGTCGATTTGCTGGGTGCCACAAATAGCCACAGGGTTCAGTCTTAGTTTATCTTCTGTTCCTTATTTATATAAACGACTGCACTGATAATCTTGACTGTGATGCGATCATGTTTGCAGATGCTATCAAAATCTAGAGAACAATCAGGTCTGTTGACGACGCTCAGAAACTACAAGAAAACCTTGACAAATTGGCTACCTGGCCCAGCCAGTGGCTTCTTATGTTTAATATACCCATATGTGTAGTCTTAGAATCTTAGAGAAGACGTTTCCCCAAACACCATTACTACCTGAACTGAATTTATCTAAAATAAGTAGAAACGCACAAACCTCTAGGTATCTAGATAGCTTCTAACCGAATGCCATCAGGATGCTCTAAACGACCCACCCAAAAGGCGACGAGCATCGTGCACTGGATCAGGCGCGCTGTCATAGTCTTCCCTCCCGAACTGTTTTTTTTTACGGATCTTCAATACTTACGTTAGACCGCATTTAGAATACGGAATGCCAGTATGGATGCCTTGAATGAAGACAGACAGTGATCCTATCGAGCAGGCGCAAAGACGGGCGCCAAAATTGGTGGACGATCTTAAGTCCCTGTCATATCCAGAAAGAAATATTAAACTTAACATGTTTCCCTTATCCTATAGACAAATGAAATGTGACCTACTATGGAAATTCCGAATTATCCACAGACATGCCTGTTTTCTGAAATCTGAAGATTTCTTTGAGTTTGCAAACATGACTCACCTGCTTGGTAATCCATATAAGGTCAAACGTGAATGTATACGCCTAGATCAACGAAAAATTTCTTTCAGTCAGTGAGTGGCTCACCCATGGAACTCACTTCCAAGCGACATCGAATACCGTGGATATGTTCAAACGCCAGTTAGACTGCTTAATATTTGATAATCGATGAATCTCCCTGCAGGAATATCTTCAGCAAACCATTAGCTTTACTTCATGATTTCAATTTATGCGTATCATACCATTACACGTTTGATGTAAAATGTTAAATTGTATTGTATGTTGTCAGTACAAACTTGCATTTATAATTTCGATTACATATAAATAGGGTCAAAAAGGCCTATGGCCGTAACCCTAATATATATATATATATATATATATATATATATATATATATATATATATATATATATATATATATATATATACATATATATATATATATATATATATATATATTATCGGGGAAATAATTTCTGAAATTATAAAGTGCAGGACATGGAGTCAGGTGATTCGGACAAGACTTTTTAGGGTCAGACCCGAAATTCTAATGAACATTTGGGTCGAAGACAATCAACCACTGTGGAATAACCACGTAATGCCCATTCTACAAACAAGTAGTACTACAAGTAGTATGCATCTTATATGGCAAAGACATTATACCGTAATTCCGACATAGGTACTAGCTAAAAGCCCAGACACGTGTTTCGCCGATGTTTCTGCTGCTGCGTGATACAGCAACGAGGGGTTCAGCTCCTCAGTGGGTCCCCCAGCGTTCTCTATGCGGTTTATTGTATATGGACTCCAGAGAATAATCGGTGAAATAATTTCTGAAATTATTAAGTGCAGGACATGGAGTCAGGTGATTCGGACATGACTTTTTAGGGTCAGACCCGAAATTTCAATGAACATTTGGGTCGAAGACAATCAACCACTGTGGAAAAACCACATAATGCCCATTCTACAAACAAGTAGTAATACAAGTAGTATGAATCTTATATGGCAAAGACATTATACCGTACTTCCGACATAAGGAACACTGCGGGGGCACTGATGAACTTCGTTTCGATGACGTGCTAATGACCCATCTGTAAGAATCAGTGTGTGCACTGTCTGCGCCCTACTAGAGCGCATGATTGTTTTTCGGGTCCCAGCTGGTAGTCCGAGTTATGATTGGCAGAATGAAGGCAGAATAAGTCCGAAACAGACTGTATATATCTGCTTATATTTTCTGTCGTCTCTCCTCTCTGCAATTATATGTTTGCCGACTTGGGCCTGGTAATTGGTTGCCTGTTCATGGCCTTCGCAAACCATATGGAGCTTGTTTTCTTTGGGAAGAAAATACATCGGGGTCCACCCATTTCTGTTTCAATAAATACGGGATATGCAGAGACAGAGAATGACAGGTGGTAAGGCACTGATGAATTTTGGTTCCATGAAGTGCTAATGACCCATCTGTTAGAACCAGTGTGTGCACTGTCTGCGCCCTACTAGAGCGCATGATTGTGTTTCCGGTCCCAGCTGGTAGTCCGAGTTATGATTGGCAGAATTAAGGCAGAATAAATCCGAAACAGACTGTATAAATCTACTTATATTTTCTGTCGTCTCTCCTCTCTGCAATTATATGTTTGCCGACTTGGGCCTGGTAATTGTTTGCCTGTTCATGGCCTTCGCAAACCATAGGGAGCTTGTTTTCTTTGGGAAGAAAATACATCGTTGTCCGCCCATTTCTGTTTCAATAAATACGGGATATGCAGAGACAGAGAATGGCAGGTGGTTAGGCACTGATGAACTTCGTTTCGATGAAGTGCTAATGACCCATCTGTTAGAACCAGTGTGTGGACTGTCAGCGCCCTACTCGAGCGCATGATTGTGTTTCCGGTCTCAGCTGGTAGTCCGAGTTATGATTTGCTGAATGAAGGCAGAATAAGTCCGAAACAGAATGTAAAATATCTACTTATACCTTCTGTCGTCTCTCCTCTCTGCAATTATTAATCTGTCGACTTCGTGATGGTATTTGTTTGCCTGTTCATGGCCTTTTGCCCCCATATGGAGCTTGTTTCTTTGGGAAGAAAACACATCGGTGTCTGCCTATTCCGGTTTCAATAAACACCCGATTTGCAGAGACAGAGAATGACAGGTGGCGAGGCATTGATTAACTTCGGTTCGATAAAGTGATAATGACCCATCGGCTAGAACCAGTGTGTCGGTTGTCAGGGCCATAATCGAGCGCATGATTGTGTTTCCAGTCCCAGCTGGTAGTCATAGTTATGATTGGCTGAATGAACTTAGAATAAACACGAAACAGACTGTATCAATCTACCCATAGTTTTTGTCATCTCTCCTTGTTGACATTTTTATTCTGCCGACTTCGGCCCGGTAATTGATAGCACGTTCATGGCTATTGCCACCCATACGCAGCTTGTTTACTTCCTGAAGAATATACGTCGGTGCGTGCTTATTAATGTTTCAATAAATCCCTGATCTGCAGCGACAGATGATGACAAGTGGCGAGGCACTGATGAACTTCGGTTCGATTATTTGCAAAGACCCATCTGCTAGAACCGAATGGGGACTGTCTGCGCACAAGTAGAGCGCATTATTGTTTTTCCAGTCCCAGCTGGTAGTCAGCGTTATGATTGGCTGAATGAAGGCAGAATAAGCCCGAAACAGACTGTATGAATCTAACCATATTTTCTGTCGTCTGTCTTATCTGAAATTATAACACGGCCGAATACGGCCTGGTATTTGATAGCCCGTTCATGAAATTTGCCATACATACGGAGATTGTTTGCTTCGGGATGCCAATACATCCGTGTGCGCCTATTCCTGTTTCAATAAATAACCGATCTGCAGTGACAGATGATGACAAGTGGTGAGGCACTAATGAACTTCGGTTCATTGAAGTGCTTTTGACCGAAATACTAGACCCAGTGTGTGGACTGTCTGCGCCGTACTCGAGCGCATGATTGTTTTTCCAGTGCTAGCTGTTTGTCAGAATTATGATTGGCTGAATGAAGGCTGAATAAGCTCGAAACAGACTGTACCAATCTACCCAAATTTTCTGACGTCTCTCCTATCTACAATTATAATTTTGCCGACTTCGGCCCGGAAATTGATTGCCTGCTCATGGGCTTTGTCACCCATACGGAGCTTGTTTGCTTCGCGAAGAAAATACATCTGATTGCGCCTATTCTGTATCAATTAAAATCTGATCTTCAGCGACAGATAATGACAAGTGGCGAGGCACTGATAAACTGTGGTTCGATAATGTACAATTGACCCATCTGCTAGACACAGTGTGTGGACAGTCTGCGCCTTACTCGAACGCATGATTGTGTTTTAAGTTCCAGCTGGTTACCAGGATTATGATTGGCCGAATTAAGGCAGAAAAGCCCGAAACAGACTGTATCAATCTACTCATATTTTTCTTTGTCTGCCCTCTCTGCAATTATAACTTGGCCGACTTCGGCCTGATAATTGGTTGCCTGTTCATGAAATTCGCTAACCAAAGGGGTCTTGTTTGCTTCGGGAAGCCAATACATACGTGTGTGCCTATATCTGTTTCAATAAATACACGACCTGCAGCAAAATAGAATGACAGGTGACGAGGCACTGATAAACGTTGGTTCGATGAAGTGCTAAAAAACCATCTCCTAGATTCAGTGTGTGGACTGTCTGCGCCATGCTCGAGCGCATGATTGTGTTCCCAGTTCCAGCTGGAAGTCAGGATTACGATAGTCTGAATGAACATAGAGTAAGCCCAAAAAACTGTATCAATCTACCCATATTTTTTGTCGTCTGTCCTCTCTGCAATTATAACTTGGCCGAATTCGGCCCGGTAATTCGTCGCATTTTCATGGCCTTTGCCACCCATACGGAGCCGGTTTGCTTCGGGAAGTGATTACATCGGTGTGCGCCTATTCCTGTTTCAATAAATACCCGATCTGCAGCGACAGATAATGACAGGTGGCGAGGCACTGATGAACTTCTGTTCGATGAAGTGCAAATGACCCATCTCCTGGAACCACTGTGTGGGCTGTCTGCGCCGAACTTGAGCGCTTGATTTTGTTTCCAGTACCAGCTGGTAGACTGAGATATGATTGGCTCAATGAAGGCAGAATAACCGCGAAACGGACTGTAACAATCTATCCATATTTTTGTCGTCTCTCCTCTCGGAAGTAAGAGCATGGCCAACATCGGCCAGGTAATTGGTTTCCTGTTCATGACCTTTACCATCCATACGCAGCTTGTTTGCTTCGGGAAGCCAATACGTCGGTGTCCGCTCATTCCTGTTTACATAAATACCGGATATGCAGAGACAGAGAATGACAGGTGGCAAGGCACTGATGAATTTCGTTTCCATGAAGTGCTAATGACCCATCTGTTAGAACCAGTGCATGGAATTTCTTCGCTGTACTTGAGCGCATGATTTTGTTTTCAGTCCGTGAATGAAGTCAGCGTTATAATTGGCTGAATGAAGGCAGAATAAGCTCGAAACAGACTGTATCAATCTACCCGTAGTTTCTGTCGTCTCTCCTACCTGCAATTATAACTTAAGCAACATCGCTCTGGTAATTGATAGCACGTTCATGAACTTTGCCATGCATACGGTGCTTGTTTGCTTCTGGAAGCCAATACATCGGTGTGCGCCTATTCCTGTTTGGCCCGGCGTTCTGCTGCTATGTACTTACTTTTTTCAATTTTTCCAACAAGGTCTGGCATTTTTCTTTTTCATCTACGTGTGGATAATGACTAACTAAGGAAACTTAAACATTTTTTTAGTGTTTAAGCTTCTTATACGGGGATCACCCATCTACTAAGCCTTCTTCAATTTTAAAAGTGATCGAATCTAAAAGGTACACAGCTTCGGTCGAGGATGTTGTTTGAAGGTATGCAATCCAGTCCATGCACCTTTCAAAGTTGCTCATACATTAAAAAGCAAGTTTTGTTCGATATATGTAATTGATACTAGAATCAGATGTTTTTTATATTATTATTGCCCTTAGGTGACTTTCAACGTTAATATTGTCGTAATGCGTATATAGTGGACATATTTCATATGATTTTTCATCAGGTTAGTTTATTGACTATTTGTTTCCACAGATAAAAGAAAAATAATGAAAGCAGTTAATCAGGAAGCAAATAAATCGGGTTTCGCGTTTTCCAGTTTGAATAAATACCCGATGTGCAGCGACAGATAATGACAAGTGACGAGGCACTAATGAACTTCGGTTCGATGAAGTGTTAATGACCCATCTGCTAGACGCAGTGTGTGGACTTTCTGCGCCGTACTTGAGCGCATGGTTTTGTTTTCAGTCCCTGATTGAAGTCAGCGTTATACTTGGCTGAGTGAAGGCAGCATAATCCCGAAATAGGCATTATCAATCTACACATATTTTCTGTCGTCGCAACTGTCCGCAATTATAACTTGGCCGACTTCGGCCTGGTAATTGGTTGCCGGTTCACGATTTTGTTTGCGGCATCCAAATCGATATGCCAGTTGATGCGTGCCTCATCTGAGTGCATTGCTTCCAGGAATTCACGGCCTTTTATGGTTGGGCAGGTGCCAACAATCCATGTTTTTTCCATTGCAAATTTATGCCACTTGGAATAAATGGTCTCGTCTTCTTACCGCTAACTGATGTTCGCGTAGGTGGGTTGGAACTTCGTAAATTCAAGGAGCAGAAAGAACAAAACATTAATTTTGCCATAACCAACTCCAATTACCTTAACTTCCTTGCCAGCTTCGAATCAATCATATAGTCAACAAGTATTACAGAAAAAGAGCAGTTTGCAATTCACTGCAGTAATGTGCATGCCTTGTAGAACCGAAGTAAACACTCAACGTTATCTTGCGATGAAAGAAAAGCAATAAAGGCACTTAAGTAAGAAAAGCACATAATCATTCTACCTGACGATAAAGGTGCCACCACCATCCTAAACAAATCAGACTACTCAGGGTAGATGCTTTCACTCTTAAAAGACGATTCAACATACAAACCTTTGTCTACAGACCCCACAAAATCCCAAAACTCGTGCATTGAAAAAGCACTAAAACGTTTTATGGAAAGGAAATTAATATCAGAAGTTCTTGCTAAATCCTAAAATCAGGATGAGCCCACCATTGCAAAAATATATGGTCTACAAAAAATTCACAAAACTGGTACCCCCCTGCGACCGATAGTCTCCTTAATCAGTGCAGCGAATTATAAAATTTCAAAGTGGCTATTTCACCAGCTACATCCACTTACAAAGAAATGAATACCCCATTGAAGATTCAAAAAAGTTTTCTAGACAAATTAAAAGTAATCACAGTTACACCTGACGAGGTAATGGTTTAATTCGAGGTGGTTTCGCTCTTCGCATGGATCCCTCTTGATTTAGCGCGATCAGGCACCGAAGAACTACTCCAGGCCTACGTCACTGGTGTACCTGCCGATGCTTTACTCCAACCCCTAGACCTTTGTCTCGAAACCAACTTTTCCCTCTCCGGCCAATGCTATCAACAAATTAAAGGGGCTCCTATGGGATCGCCCATATCCGGCTTCCTGGCCGAAGATTATATGCATAAATTGGAATCGATAGCTCTCCTTTATGTTAAACCGACATTTTGGCTGCGATACGCAGATGATACATTAATCATCATCGAGAAAGAACTGTAAGAACTGCTCCACAAAAATATAAACTCCAACTTTCCAGAAATTTAATTCACGTTCGAAAAGGAAGCTGATGGACAACTCCCATTTCTGGATGTCCTCGTACATCGGAAAACTGATGGATCACTCCACACCTCAGTTTACCGCAAAGAAACATATTCTGAGGTCATCCTACACTTTGAGAGTAATCATCCTCTCTCACAAAAGGAGTTCTGTCTACAGTCTCCTATCTCGCGCCTATTTCAGTTTGAATATATATATATATATATATATGATAGTGTGTGGCTCACCGATCTGCTTAAGGAACATTTATGTTCCGTTGTGCCCTGGAACTCAGACTAGAGTACTCACAGGCAGTCGCATAGCGACATGTAGCATATGTTGTTAATGTGGAACCGACAAAGACAAGGGAGACCGGAATGGCCATTTCTGGCTTATTAGCCGTCATCAGCCAGTCATACCCAATCCCAAGTGTGGCACACCTGGGATTCGAACCCGCGACCTTTGGTATTTGAGTCGAACGCTCTAACATTAGAGCCACGGGCTCGTTGTTTTGTCGGTTGTGATCGGGAATATGATGATAGTGTGGGGCTCACCGATCTGCTTAAGGAACATGCATGTTCCGTTGTGCCTAGGAGCTCAGACTAGAGCCCTCGCAGGCGGTCGCATAGCGACGTGTAGCATATGCTGGAATGGAACCGACAAACACAAGGGAGACCGGAATGGCCATTTCTGGCTTATTAGCCGTCATCAGTCAGTCATACCCAATCCTAAGTGTGAAACACCTGGGATTCGAACCCGCGACCTTTGGAATTTGAGTCGAACGCTCTACCATAGAGCCACGGGCTCTATGCTTTTTCAGTTGCAATCTGGAATATGATGATAGTGTGTTGTGTACCGATCTGCTTGAGGAAGATTTATGTTCCGTTGTGCCCTGGAACTCAGACTAGATTACTCACAGGCAGTCGCATAGCGACGTGTAACATATATTGATAATGTGGAATTCCAGGTGTTCCACACTTGGGATTGGGTATGACTGGCTGATAAGCCAGAAATGGCCATTCCGGTCTCCCGTGTCTTTGTCGGTTCCACATTGTCAAAATATGCTACAGTCGATATGCGACTGCTAGTAATCTAGTCTGAGTTCAGGGCACAACGGAACTAAAATCTTCCTCAAACAGGGTCATACACACTATCATCATATTCCAGATTGCAACTGAAAACATCGGTCGGTGAGCATGAGCGTTCGACTCAAATCAAAAGGTCGTGGTTCGAATCCCAGGTGTTTCACATTTAGGATGGGTGACTGGCTGATGACGGCTATGCCAGAAATTGCCATTCCGGTCTCCCCGTCTTTCGGTTCCACGATATCAACATATGCTAGCGTCGCTATCGACTGCCTGAGTAATCTGAATCTGAGTTCCGGGCACAACGGAACATAAATGTTCACAAGCAGAATCGGTACACCACACTATCATCATATTCCCCGATCGCAACCGACAAAGCAACGAGCCCGTGGCTCGATGGTGAGCGTTCGACTCAAATACCAAAGGTCGAGGGTTCGAATCCCAGGTGTTCACTTAGGATTGGGTATGACGGACTGATGACGGCTATAGCCAGAAAATAACCATTCAGATCTCCCCTATCTTTTTCGTTCAATATCGATATATATTTTTCTATCAGAAAGAAGTTCCGGCTAATGATTGGTCAGTTTCCGCACCTGATATGTATGAATGCAAGTTAGGATGGCATGCATGCGCCTCCGTTAGAGGGTAAATCATGGCCATTCCTCCGCAGATTAGAGGCACACAACAGCAGTAAGCAGTGAAGTAGGTTTTTGGACTGGGCACGTTGCCGATATTTTCAACAAATTTGACCATCATACTCTTCTTAGATCCTGCTGTCAAATTCAGCTCGGTATTCTCATCAAATGAGTTGTTTCGTCGACATACCTAGATCTCCTCCATCGCATCTGTCTGTGAAATGTTCATAAATCCGAACTCTAACTAGTTACTATTTTTGTGTTTCCCTTGAATGACCAGTTAAACTTATCGTGTCGGAGTTTCAGTTTACCGGTAGTTTCATGGATTTTATTTCAAGCTTTAGCTCCCGTCAGTGTTGCAACGGGATTCACAGTCGAGCAAAATGTTTTCCATGCTTGCTGATGCTTCGTGTTTGCACATCGCCTTGCTTTTTAAACAATTAAGTCTTGTCTATTTGTTTTACAGTTGTTCACCTAACTTTACTTATTCTACCTTATCGCCATCAGAAATGGTTTTTACTTATTTTGCTTTCCTACGTGAATGCTCCCCTGTTCCTCGCTGTGCGACCTCCTGTTAGGTTTTTGAACCGGGAATCCATTGGACTCAACTCACTTATGACTTAGAAGATGCTTACTGGGCGATTTTTCCATCCACAGCTCGATGTCATAAATAGTTACATGGAAGCTCCACATTTTTTGTTCCATTCTAAAGATATCCAAACCACCTTTAGGGTTGTAAAACAGCTAACTAACAAAGACCAGTGGGCCAGAATCGTTATTTCCTTTTCTCTAGTATTTGTCGCCACCGCTCCATCCCCGCGGTTTTGTCCTGTCGGTCGCCTCCAAGCATGGGCACTAACTTGGTGCTGTCCCCTCGCTGAGCTCTGCTGACTATATATCGATGCATGTTTGTCGAAACCCTTTCAGTCCGAATGCGCGGCTAACGCTTTTGGGCTAACCGATCACGTGCACGCCTGGAAGGCATTCAGCGCGTCACGTCCCGTGGTGTCAATTTTCCGCCCTCACAGACTTGTGTGCTGTGAATATACGTGAACGGACCGCTGACATTGGGGGAGGGAGCAACCACGCAGCCCCGGAGTGTGGCACGCTTGACTCGTCAGCCTTCTCGTCCGACCGCGAAGTGGCACTGAATAGAGAACGTTTTGTCCGTGCTTAGCGTGGCATTGCCACCTTGTGCTATTTGAGGGCACAGTGACGAACTAGCGTTTTCACTGGTAACCAGCATACCGTACTGTACAATTCTCTCATGAAGTAGAAGAGGACGGGTTTGTGTGTGTGTGTGCGCTAAAAGCCGTGGCTTGGAAGGTTGCCAACTGACGGGATAACTCGGACCGCGTGGTCAGCCCAATGTGAGTTTTGTTTGGAGTGGCTGACTGGTGGACTGAGAAGCAGGCTGCAATGGTTCCTTTTTAATGTGGCCTGTATGGCACGCCCACTCCGTGGGATCCGTGCCAGGTGTGGTGGAACGCCGAGGGGCGGTTCCGGCAGCACCTGCCACCTGAGCCCTCTCCCATCTCCGGTCTTCTTGACTCTGTCATGACGGCGGGCTCAGGTGGGGTAGGAGGATGGAGTGCGGTAGCTGCAGCGAAAGGCTACTATCACTTAAAACTAATTCACGCGCAAGTCATCGTCCCTGCACCACCTGGTTTGGAGCATACGGTGGACCTCGTCGAAATCGACGGTCGAAATGTCATGGTGTGTGTTTGTGTGTGTGGGGGGTGTAGGGGTACTAGTTAGGGGTAGAACCACACAGATAGCATTTGGTCACTCCGTTTGTCTCGTACAGGTGGTGAATGCTCCTGTGGCCGCCTCTAACTGGTAAACAACTCTCACCTGTGGCACCTCGAAGTTGGGTCCTACCACACAACGGGCAATCGTCACGACCGGCGTGCTAAACCAGGTGAAGGTCATCGGTGTTGTGTGTGCCTCCACGCCCGATATGTCTGACTCCCGAACTTCCCTCTCAAAAAATCCTACGGTGGGGGCGACAGCAAACCCCTAGGCGGCCAAGGCTAACTCGGGTCGTTCTCCCACTAAAACAAAACCGTGACCCATAGTGGCGTTCGGCAGCCGTCTGGGATGTCCGAGCAGCCCTATTTAGGGATAGCACTGCTTGCCTCCTCGCGGAGGAAGGGGCTAGAAAAGGTGCCCTAAACAAATAGTGGTTATCACGTCTTCTACAGCCGGATGCACCTCGCAGATCGCAAAATACACGGTCGTAAAACTCAAACAAACAACAATACTCACCGTCCCCATTCACCTCACCATAACCTCCAGGCTGCTCGGGTGAGTCCACTCACACTAGCAGCCTGGAATTTTCCTTCCATTTTAGACAATTCAAGGAGCAACCGACCAGAACGGTGCACGGCGCTAGTCGCTCGGGAACTGGCGCGTTACAAGGTGGACACTGCTGCTCTCAGCGAGACTCGATTCTGTGAGCAGGGTCAGTTGGAGGAGGTGGGTGCCGGCTACACCTTCTTCTGGAGCGGCCGGCCAAAGGCAGAGCGACGCGACGCTGGTCTCGCCTTTGCCATCCGGAACGACATTGTGGGACGTCTGCTCTGTTTGCCGCAGGGTATCAATGATCGCCTGATGAGCCTCCACCCGCCTCTTCTGGGAGACCAGTTGACCACCATCATCAGCGCCTACGCTCCCCAATGACAAGCTCTGATGCGGCGAAAGACCAATTCTACGAGGACCTGCACGCCCTGCTGGTGACTGTGCCGAAGGTGGACAAGTTAAATTGTCCTTGGTGACTTTAACACCCATGTCAGGACGGACCACGCTGCCTGGCAGGGAGTGCCGGGTCCCCACGGTCTTGGTAGCTGTAACGAAAACGACCTCCTTCTTCTGCAAACTTGTGCGGAACACCGTATCCTGCTGACCAACACCTTCTTCCGCCTTCCGACGCGGGAGAAGGCCACGTGGATGCTCCCTCGGTCGCGGCACTGGCAGCTGCTTGACTATGTTCTCATCCGGAGGCGAGATCGACAGGACGTGCTGGTAACCAAGGCGATCCGCGATGCCGATGGTTGGACAGATCTCCACCTCGTCATCTCCCAGATGAGGCTCCGACTGTATCCCCAACGAATGCCCCAAGGTAAGCGACCGCCAGGTATGTTAAATACTCTTTTGTTAAATCTGCCTGCTCACTGTTTTGACTTTAGCAATCAAATAACCGAGAACCTGCATACTCCAGATAATAACGGAACCGTGGAAACATGATGGTGCTAACTGCGAAATGTCATCCAGTTCACCGCCCTCGAACGCGCACACCGTCAACACAAGGACTGGTTCGACGACAATGACGCCGACATCAGCAACTTACTCGTGGAGAAGAACGGACTACACAAAGCCTACATGGACCTTCGGACTGACGCCACCAAAGCAGCCTTCTACAGCAACGGCTGCGTGAGATGCAGGACGCCTGGATGATCCGAAAGGCTGAGGAACTCCAGGTGTATGCGTACCGCAATGAAATGAAAAAACTTTTTCAAAGCCATCAAGGAAACCGCACCACTGCTCAGCTCTGACGGTACAACCCTGCTGACAGAGAAATCACAAATTCTGTAGCGCTGGGCCGAACACTTCAGAAGTGTCCTTAATTGCTCATCAGCCATCTCCGATGCCTCCATTGACCGGCTCCCTCAAGTGGACACGAACAATGACCTGGATCTGCCACCTTCCCTACCAGAAACCATCCGGGCCGTGCAGCAGATTTCTAGCGGTAAAGCATCGGGATCCGACGCAATCCCACCGGAAGTCTACAAGCACGGCGGGCCCCGGCTGATGGCAGAACTCACAACACTATTTCAGGAGATGTGGCGCCAAGGACAAGTTCCTCAGGATTTCCATGACGCGACCATCGTCCATCTCTACAAACGGAAGGGGAACCGGTAACTCTGTGATAATAACAGAGGCATCTGATTGCTCAACATCGCTGGAAAGATCTTCGCCTGTATTCTTCTCAATCGTCTGAACGGTCACCTAGAGCAGGGCCTGCTCCTGGAAAGCCAATGTGGCTACCGCCGACACCGCGCAACAGCCGACATGATCTTTGCCGCCCGCGAACTACAAGAGATGTACCAGGAGATGCGAACTCACCTATGCACTACCTTCTTGGCTCTGACGAAAGTTTTTGACACGGTGAATCGCGACGGACTGTGGAAATTCATGCAGAAATTTGGCTGTCGTGAGCGGTTCACGCACATGGTGCGTCAGCGGACCGGAATCCTCAGCATCCACGCCATGCTGAGGCAAGTGCAACTGTGATGGAGCGGCCACCTGGTAAGAATGGACGACGAGAGACTACCCAAACGACTTTTCTACAGCGATGTCACTACGTGTGCTCGCCGACAGGGAGGTCAAAAACGACGCTACAAGGACACTTTGAAGAAATCGCTAAAATAACTGCAAATCAACCCGGCGATCTGGGAGGACCTCGCCCAGAATAGACCGGCACGGAGAAGATCCGTGAAGACTGGTTCAGCAATCTGAGGCCAACCGGATCGCCGCCGCCAAGGCCAAAAGAGCGGCACGAAAGTCACCAGCGCCCCGGACCAACATCGTCAATGTCCAGGCCCTGCCAACATGCGCGCGCTGTCAACGCAACTTTCGCGCGCGAATCGGCCTGGTTGGACATCTTTGGACGCAATACAGCAACAATCCGACAATTTCAACTACGTCAAATTCTGCCAACCCTCCTTCAGACTCCCCCACCCTCACTCATTGCTGCATTTCCATTATTCCCAACATCATAGAGAGCACATCCCAAAACTCATCACCTGTTACCCCCACCACCGCCTTTGCATTCACTACCACCACCACCATCAGCGATAGGGACTCTCTCCTAAACTGTTCTCAATGCGACCGCACATTCACCTCACGCATCGGCCTGGTCGGTCACTTGCGAATCCATCGTATAGAGACTGGCGAACCAGTGCCTGGAGCACCAACACACAGCAGAGATCGCCGCCAACACTACCCTTACTGTCTTCACGTATTTACTCCTCGCATGGGCCTATTCGGTCACATGCACATCCATGGCAGCGGAATTCACCACCGCCAACATTGTTGATTTTAAAAGAAGGCTTGATGGCATAATATTTGACAAAAGACAACTCTCACAACATGATTACTTAAAATCAGCCTTTTATAATCTTTCGGGCTCTACCTTTGTTCCACAGCGTTTCGCCTATAACCAAGAAAACGCATTCGAAGTTATGTTATGCTTTGTCTCAAAAACATTTTAAATGTCCACAATTTTATATTGAGTGTACATATGCAACGACAACATTACATCAACAGAGGAAACTCAATTGGATATATGACACCGAAAGATTATATATAGAGAAAAACTAATGATAGTGAGTCACAAGAAAAGCCAGTTGGATTCAGAAATTATGCGCTCAGACAAAATATGCGAAAAATGCATTTGTCCAATAAGGTGCCTTCTTCTGTGAGGTGATCAGTTAGACCAATGGGGGAATTTGCCTTGCCCTTTAAAGGATTGCCAGCGTTGAAGACCTCCAATTTGAACTCAATGCTTGCGTTAATGACTATAGCAAGCTTTCTATATGTTTTTTGAAGCACAAGCATGTCCAAATCGTCAATGTAAGCAATGTTAAATTGTATTTTTGTCCACTATAATGTCTAAACAACGTAGATAAATTTTAAACTGACAATCGAATTAACGATCCAGTTGATGGAGTATCAGCTCACTGACTCTAA
This sequence comes from Schistocephalus solidus, assembly GCA_017591395.1. Lineage (NCBI taxonomy): Eukaryota > Metazoa > Platyhelminthes > Cestoda > Diphyllobothriidea > Diphyllobothriidae > Schistocephalus > Schistocephalus solidus. The sequence continues at coordinate 10,904 of WEDG01006733.1, read as the reverse complement.
TTTTTCTTCATTTCATCGTACATTGCTAACTTTAGAGTTAATGAGTTTTTTTAATCAGCCACAGGGAAATAGTAAATCTTTTGTACCCTGTGAGAAGATTAGACTACATTGATCTTCTACTTAATCAAGATCATGTTTCAGCAGTGAAAATATAACGGTCAAAAAAATTCACTCTATCTATGATACGCCTTATGCATTAAATCGGTTAGAGGAATATAAATATAGATAGGAAAACGCAACGTGTTTTTCTTTCGGTGGCATTATTGATACGATAAATAGTAACCTGCACCTAACACATTCACACACTCCATTAATAAACAATAAATTTGAATAAAAAAAAGCATTAAGGAGTAGGGAATGCAATGACGATAACAACTCTTGTCAACAAGAGAGTACGCATAAAGTAGAATTGCTTTTCTTCCTTCAGATAAACGACAGTGTCCGTTCAATGGACCTAATTTGCTGATCTCAAACTTGCAATGGATACTGATGACGATCAGGCCAGAAAAACTCTATTCTATTCCGCTCGTAAGTGACTGTGAATGTGCCTGCAGCCTCGTGTCTGTGAAATTTGGCAGTGGAAGCACGTGCCAAGACGTTTCCTCAAATGTGACGGAACACGTGTGCAGATTAGTTTTCAGTGCAATTCGTCTGAACGTCAGCTGTTGCATCGGAAGCGAAAAACTGATTACTTTCCGAAATATCGAAGTTAATATTTCTGCCGAGCTGTTCATTAAAGACTTCCATAGGTACATCACTGTCACCAATGTGACATCTTTTAGGCAGATCGAAAATCCATACGCAAATTTCGAATTTATTATTCATCTTTCCAAAGGTTAAGTCGTTGGATAGTTTCACGGTTCTGAAGTTCCTGTTGCTATCAGTTCTGCGTGACGGTTGTAAGGTATTTGGAAGGTGCCATTTGGTCACCTGCTCATACAACTGATTTCCGAGTGCGTTGTATACCATTTTAAGATACTGCTCTTCGAATTTTCTGCATATATTTTTCTCTCATAACATCCCATATAATACACCATGTAAAATAAAAATTAAATTAAAGATGTTCAGCCTCAGCAAACACTTTTCGAAAATAGCCGAAGTGACACGTGTACTTTGAGGATTGATCGCACGGCTTGACCTCCTTTACTGAAGTTAAATCTTCTTCGCCATTCAAAGGTATGCAAGTTTCGAAGAAAAACCCTACGGAAGGGTTGGCTTCCTTAGTTCTGCCAAGGTCCAATGAGTAGGAGGCGTAGGTTTCCGACTTATCGATCCTATTAGGCATTAGCTGTGATGTGATTACCGAATTCACAGCAAGCGTATTGCGAGTTGATTAAATCGAAAGGACTCCCAATACTCATATAATCTAATGAACTCACGAACAAAATATAACAAGTGCTTTCAATCAAATGGCATGGCAATATAAATTCAGGATCGATGCTTATAGTCTGATGCGCATGGTGTTGCTTATTTGAATTCCGCCTATAAATGCGACCCATTTAAACAATGTTTTGCTCCAGATGCAAATGAGTTATTGCACACAAATAACAAGACAGGAAAAAACGTGAGCAACACTTGCTTCTATTATCAATGAACCCCTGAATGTAATACCGAAAAAGCGGGCATCCTCTTACCATCCCTTTTGTGCCAACGGTCAGCTTTTATTTTCTCTCAGATATTAAAGGTTAAACGAACGAAGTATAAATTGTTTATCCAATTATCTTTGGCCGAAAGTATGGACATCCTAAAAAATGTCAAATAAAGACGTCGAGAATAACCTCTTTAGTAAACAGGAATTTTTGAACCGTATTTGATTGATTATTTTACTCAAATATTACTTCTGAAGAGGAAACACGATAACTAAAATTGTCTAAGCCGATGACCGCGTTTGATGCGTTACCTTGCGTTTAGTTTTCATTGAGCCGATCTTTACACCCCTTCAATGGAGTAGGCGTTGGCACTTACGGCATATATGAAATCGGGAACTGCTATGAAGTAGGAACCCTTTTGAGTAAATGAGGTATCCAAAATGAAATCATCAAACACACCATTATTGCAACCTATGTGACTAAGTTACCATTTATTAAAATAATCGATATCTACATTCGAAGGTAAGCATGCACGCTGAATCATGTCTGAAGTACCTACGTGTCATTTAAATTTTGAATTTATAACGCTTAGCAAGTTTTGGCAAAGGCAATATGCATTCTTTTTAAGTAACTGCGAACTGTCAGAGGAATTGAAATTTGTCTTTATCTACCAAGACATAGAGGAGGGTCTTAACTAAAGTCGGAAACCTACCATATACTAATTTCACTATCATTTCGTGAAAATTGATGGAACGACTTATTTAAAGATGTTTGCTAACGTATCTCGAAATGATGAACCTATTATGTGCCTCCCAACACGGCCTTTTAAATAGTCACTTGTTTCTTACGAGAGGTCGTTTCTTACAGGAAAGATGGCCGAAAACCACATATACGGCCTGCTAAATGGATGCCATATTCTTTGAATTAGTGAAGCATGTCTCACCGGTGACTTACAAAATATTTTGGCTTACAGCATTTGAAAGTAGATTAAACGTTTCCTGTCATCCAGGCTGCTAAGTATGAGGTTTGCATCACAGTTTTCAGACGGAAAGCAGCAGAAAGCAGAGTCCCATGGTGTTCGATATAAGATAATATCCTCTTCTTAATATATTGAAGCTCCTGACTCCGATGCCGTTATTTTTCTGATGAGAAAAAATCAATAAACCAGCTTTACTGATAACACATGCAGACGACAAGAAACGGTTGGAACACTGGCTGCCGGTTCTACACAGTGGCCGGTTACCTTAACTGCGTCAAAAAGTGCAGTTTTACGCTTCGAAGCCGGTCAGTGACGTTTTCGAAAGCATCAGTACTGTGTAATTAGGACTCTTTGAAAGAACTGAAGGCACACATAGATCAAGGTATTTGGACAACCTCAAACTTTCTGCCCTCTGAGCATTCCAAAAGGCAACGAGCATTCGGTACTGGATCAGGTGTCGTTTCACAACCTCCCCTCCAAATGGCTCCCGTGGACCTTTGCTCTGTACTTCAGGCCAAATTTACAACGTTGACTATCAACATGCATGCCATGGTTTAATAAAGACGACGACCACATCGGGAGGATGCCTTGAAGAGCAAAAAACTGGACTGCAGACTCCAGTCGTTGTTTTATTCAAAAGAATTACTGCAGTTCAAGTTGTTTTCCTTGTCCTATAAAAAATTAATATGCAACCTGCTTCGTACAATCCGCATTGTCCGCGCACATGGCTGTTTGTGGAAACCTGAAGTTTTCTTTGAGTTTACGATTATGGGCCAATTGTGTGATTATGCATGAAAATTAAATGTGAATATCGCCCCTAGCACAATGAATGGTTTACTTCAACCTGCGATATTTTCAACCCGGGGCACATTGAAAAAGCGACTTTGTGGATTCTGATAACATGTTTGTGTTCAAAATACGACTGGAATACTTGATTTTTTTATAAGCGACTACAGGACGTTTTATGGCCAGTTATGAAATTAACTTACTGATTTTATTCCTCATTTATCGCAACACTACACATTTGATGTATCATCTTTCCGCCTCCATTGCAGACAACTACATTTTATGTGGATTGTATATAATTGTATGCATAATCTGATCTGTACACCAATGCAGTCATCATGGAATTCATCTACAACACGCATCTACACAAATGAAATAATAGTTGCTCGCTTATACGACTGTCACAATCGTGATCTGGCTTATGACCACATCAGCTAATTTGTACTCAATTCAATGAGCAGGGGAAAGTAAATGCTGTCACTTTAATGGTAGACGATATGAAAAACGAAAGCTTATGTCATGTCACTCACTCTTTGCTTTCTCCTACTTACTAGGAATGACCTAGTATTACGGGAGCATCTTCTATCTTGTCTGTAGTCTCAGACCAAATTGAGTTGGCCTTGTATGTGCACGCGGGTCGATGGGCGTCTAGGTAATTGAATTTTGAGCGTTTATTAGCATGGAGATGTACAGACGACTTAAGTGAATAGAAAGTAATCCCTATGGCAGTGCATAAATGACCAAATTTATGTGCGTTGGTCTCAAATACAAATGCCGGCTGTGTATGCCCTTATCAGACAGGGGTTGCATTGTATAAGGGGTGAAGAATAAAAAGAAATACAATATATTATTTTGTTCCTTCACTTTTACTGAACCTCCATATGATCGTTAGCAAATTTTATGTGGTACCTTATGTTCTGGGTACTGCCCTCCAAATTCCTTTGTCCTGGCTTACCCTTAGCTGCAATCCAAATCCTTATATCTCTTGTGCACTTCATATAATTGTAATTATTTTTAGAATCCACGGTTTATTTTCTGGGTGCCACAAATAGCCACAGGGGTTCAGTCTTAGTTTATCTTCTGTTCCTTATTTATATAAACGACTGCACTGCACGATAATCTGACTGTGATGCGATCATGTTTGCAGATGCTATCAAAAATCTCAGAGAACAATCAGGTCTGTTGAGCTGACGCTCCAGAAACTACAAGAAAAACTTTGACAAATTGACTACCCTGGCCCAGCCAGTGGCTTCTTATGTTTAATATACCCATATGTGTAGTCTTAGAATCTTAGAAGACGTTTCCCAAACACCATTACTACCTGAACTGAATTTATCTAGTAGAAAACGCACAAACCTCTAGGTATCTAGATAGCTTCTAACCGAATGCCATCAGGATGCTCTTAAACGACCCACTCAAAAGGCGACGAGCATCGTGCACTGGATCAGGCGCGTCGTCATAGTCTTCCCTCCCGAACTGTTTTTACGGATCTTCAATACTTACGTTAGACCGCATTTTAGAATACGGAATGCCAGTATGGATGCCTTGAATGAAGACAGACAGTGATCCTATCGAGCAGGCGCAAAGACGGGTGACAAAAATTGGTGGACGATCTTAAGTCCCCTGTCATATCCAGAAAGAAATATTAAACTTCAACATGTTTCCCTTTATCCTATAGACAAAACGAAATGTGACCTACTATGGAAATTCCGAATTATCCACAGACATGCCTCGTTTTCTGAAATCTGAAGATTTCTTTGAGTTTGCAAACATGACTCACCCTGCTTGGTAATCCATATAAGGTCAAACGTGAATGTATACGCCCTAGATCAACGAAAAATTTCTTTCAGTCAGTGAGGTGGCTCACCCATGGAACTCACTTCCAAGCGACATCGAATAACGTGGATATGTTCAAACGCCAGTTAGACTGCTTAATATTTGATAATCGATGAATCTCCTGCAGGAATATCTTCAGCAAAACCATTAGCTTTACTTCATGATTTCAATTTATGCGTATCATACCATTACACGTTTGATGTAAAATGTTAAATTGTATTGTATAGTTGTCAGTACAAACTTGCACTTTTATAATTTCGATTACATATAAATAGGGTCAAAAGGCCTATGGCCGTAACCCTAATATATATATATATATATATATATATATTATCGGGGAAATACTTTCGAAATTATAAAGTGCAGGACATGGAGTCAGGTGATTCGGACCATAAAGACTTTTTAGGGTCAGACCCGAAATTCTAATGAACATTTGGGTCGAAGAGCAATCAACCACCGTGGAATAACCACGTAATGCCCATTCTACAAACAAGTAGTACTACAAGTAGTATGCATCGCGTCTGTATAGACATTATACTGCGTAATTCCGACATAGGTACTAGCTAAAAGCCCAGACACGTGTTTCGCCGATGTTTCTGCTGCTGCGTGATACAGCAACGAGGGGTTCGGCTCCTCAGTGGGTCCCCTAGCGTTCTCTATGCGGTTTATTGTATATGGACTCCAGAGAATAATCGGTGAAATAATTTCTGAAATTATTAAGCGCAGGACATGGAGTCAGGTGATTCGGACATGACTTTTAGGGTCAGACCGAAATTTCAATGAACATTTGGGTCGAAGACAATCAACCACTGTGGAAAAACCACATAATGCCCATTCTACAAACAAGTAGTAATACAAGTAGTATGAATCTTATATGGCAAAGACATTATACCGTACTTCCGACATAAGGAACACTGCGGGGGCACTGATGAACTTCGTTTCGATGAAGTGCTAATGACCCATCTGTAAGAATCAGTGTGTGCACTGCTCTGCGCCCTACTAGAGCGCATGATTGTTTTTCGGGTCCCAGCTGGTAGTCGAGTTATGATTGGCAGAATGAAGGCAGAATAAGTCCGAAACAGACTGTATAAATCTGCTTATATTTTCTGTCGTCTCTCCTCTCTGCGATTATATGTTTGCCGACTTGGGCCTGGTAATTGGTTGCCTGTTCATGGCCTTCGCAAACCATATGGAGCTTGTTTTCTTTGGGAAGAAAATACATCGGGGTCCACCCATTTCTGTTTCAATAAATACGGATATGCAGAGACAGAGAATGACAGGTGGTAAGGCACTGATGAATTTTGGTTCCATGAAGTGCTAATGACCCATCTGTTAGAACCAGTGTGTAGCACTGTCTGCGCCCTACTAGAGCGCATGATTGTGTTTCCGGTCCCAGCTGGTAGTCCGAGTTATGATTGGCAGAATTAAGGCAGAATAAATCCGAAACAGACTGTATAAATCTACTTATATTTTCTGTTGTCTCTCCTCTCTGCAATTATATGTTTGCCGACTTGGGCCTGGTAATTGTTTGCCTGTTCATGGCCTTCGCAAACCATAGGGAGCTTGTTTTCTTTGGGAAGAAAATACATCGTTGTCCGCCCATTTCTGTTTCAATAAATACGGGATATGCAGAGACAGAGAATGGCAGGTGGTTAGGCACTGATGAACTTCGTTTCGATGAAGTGCTAATGACCCATCTGTTAGAACCAGTGTGTGGACTGTCAGCGCCCTACTCGAGCGCATGATTGTGTTTCCGGTCTCAGCTGGTAGTCCGAGTTATGATTTGCTGAATGAAGGCAGAATAAGTCCGAAACAGAATGTAAAAATATCTACTTATACCTTCTGTCGTCCCTCCTCTCTGCAATTATTAATCTGTCGACTTCGTGATGGTATTTGTTTGCCTGTTCATGGCCTTTGACCCCTCATATGGAGCTTGTTTCTTTGGGAAGAAAAACACATCGGTGTCTCGCCTATTCCGGTTTCAATAAACACCTGATTTGCAGAGACAGAGAATGACAGGTGGCGAGGCATTGATTAACTTCGGTTCGATAAAGTGATAATGACTCCATCGGCTAGAACCAGTGTGTCGGTTGTCAGGGCCATAATCGAGCGCATGATTGTGTTTCCAGTCCCAGCTGGTAGTCATAGTTATGATTGGCTGAATGAACTTAGAATAAACACGAAACAGACTGTATCAATCTACCCATAGTTTTGTGTCATCTCCTTGTTGACATTTTTATTCTGCCGACTTCGGCCCGGTAATTGATAGCACGTTCATGGCTGTGCCACCCATACGCAGCTTGTTTTACTTCCTGAAGAATATACGTCGGTGCGTAGCTTATTAATGTTTCAATAAATCCCTTGATCTGCAGCGACAGATGATGATGACAAGTGGCGAGGCACTGATGAACTTCGGTTCGATTATTTTGCACGACCCATCTGCTAGAACCGGATCGACTGTCTGCGCACAAGTAGAGCGTACATTATTGTTTTTCCAGTCCCAGCTGGTAGTTAGCGTTATGATTGGCTGAATGAAGGCAGAATAAGCCCGAAACAGACCGTATGAATCTAACCATATTTTCTGTCGTCTGTCTTATCTGAAATTATAACACGGGCCGAATACGGCCTGGTATTTGATAGCCCGTTCATGAACTTTGCCATACATACGGAGATTGTTTGCTTCGGGATGCCAATACATCCGTGTGCGCCTATTCCTGTTTCAATAAATAACCGATCTGCAGTGACAGATGATGACAGTGGTGAGGCACTAATGAACTTCGGTTCATTGAAGTGCTTTGACCGAAATACTAGACCCAGTGGTGGACTGTCTGCGCCGTACTCGAGCGCATGATTGTTTTTCCAGTGCTAGCTGTTTGTCAGAATTATGATTGGCTGAATGAAGGCTGAATAAGCTCGGAAAACAGACTGTACCAATCTACCCAAATTTTTCTGACGTCTCTCCTATCTACAATTATAATTTTTGCCGACTTCGGCCCGGAAATTGATTGCCTGCTCATGGGCTTTGTCACCCATACGGAGCTTGTTTGCTTTCGATGAAGAAAAATACATCTGATTGCGCCTATTCTGTATCAATTAAAATCTGATCTTCAGCGACAGATAATGACAAAGTGGCGAGAGCACTGATAAACTGTGGTTCGATAATGTACAATTGACCCATCTGCTAGACACAGTGTGTGGACAGTCTGCGCCTTACTCGAACGCATGATTGTGTTTTAAGTTCCAGCTGGTTACCAGGATTATGATTGGCCGAATTAAGGCAGAATAAGCCCGAAACACACTGTATCAATCTACTCATATTTTTCTTTGTCTGCCCTCTCTGCAATTATAACTTGGCCGACTTCGGCCTGATAATTGGTCGCCGGTTCATGAAATTCGCTAACCAAAGGGTCTTGTTTTGCTTCGGGAAGCCAATACATACGTGTGTGCCTATATCTGTTTCAATAAATACACGACCTGCAGCAAAATAGAATGACAGGGTGACGAGGCACTGATAAACGTTGGTTCGATGAAGTGCTAAAAACCATCTCCTAGATTCAGTGTGTGGACTCGTCTGCGCCATGCTCGAGCGCATGATTGTGTTCCCAGTTCCAGCTGGAAGTCAGGATTACGATAGTCTGAATGAACATAGAATAAAGCCCAAAAACAAACTGTATCAATCTACCCATATTTTTGTCGTCTGTCCTCTCTGCAATTATAACTTGGCCGAATTCGGCCCGGTAATTCGTCGCATTTTCATGGCCTTTGCCACCCATACGGAGCCGGTTTGCTTCTGGGAAGTGATTACATCGGTGTGCGCCTATTCCTGTTTCAATAAATACCCTGATCTGCAGCGACAGATAATGACAGGTGGCGAGGCACTGATGAACTTCTGTTCGATGAAGTGCAAATGACCCATCTCCTGGAACCACTGTGGGCTGTCTGCGCCGAACTTGAGCGCTTGATTTTGTTTCCAGTACCAGCTGGTAGACTGAGATATGATTGGCTCAATGAAGGCAGAATAACCGCGAAACGGACTGTAACAATCTATCCATATTTTTTTGTCGTCTCTCCTCTCGGAAGTAAGAGCATGGCCAACATCGGCCAGGTAATTGGTTTCCTGTTCATGACCTTTACCATCCATACGCAGCTTGTTTGCTTCGGGAAGCCAATACGTCGGTGTCCGCTCATTCCTGTTTACATAAATACCGGATATGCAGAGACAGAGAATGACAGGTGGCAAGGCACTGATGAATTTCGTTTCCATGAAGTGCTAATGACCCATCTGTTAGAACCAGTGCATGGAATTTCTGCGCTGTACTTGAGCGCATGATTTTGTTTTCAGTCCGTGAATGAAGTCAGCGTTATAATTGCAGCTGAATGAAGGCAGAATAAGCTCGAAACAGACTGCATCAATCGACCCGTGGTTTCTGGTCAGCCCTCCTACCCGCAATTATAACTTTAAGCAACATCGCTGGTAATTGATAGCACGTTCATGAACTCGCCATGCATACGGTGCTTGTTTGCTTCTGGAAGCCAATACATCGGTGTGCGCCTATTCCCGTTTGGCCCGGCGTTCTGCTGCTATGTACTTACTCTAATTCCCTCCAACATGCGGTCTGGCATTTTTCTTTTTCATCTACGTGTGGATAATGACTCAACTAAGGAAACTTTAAACATAGTGTTTGCTTCTTATACGGGGGATCACCCATCTACTAAGCTTCTTCATCTTTAAAAGTGATCTGAATCTTTAAAAGGTACACAGCTTCGGTCGAGGATGTTGTTTGAAGGTATGCAATCCAGTCCATGCACCTTTCAAAGTTGCTCATACATTCAAAAGCAAGTTTTGTTTGATATATGTAATTGATACTAGAATCAGTTGTTTTTTTTTATTAAGTTATTGTTATTATTTGCCCTATGGTGATTTTCAACGTTAATATTGTCGTAATGCGTATATCGTGGACATATTTCATATGATTTTTCATCAGGTAAGTTTATTGACTATTTGTTTCCACAGATAAAATAAAAATAATAAAAGCAGTTAATCAGGAAGCAAATAAATCGGGTTTCGCGTTTTCCAGTTTGAATAAATACCCGATGTGCAGCGACAGAATGTGACAAGTGACGAGGCACTAATGAACTTCGGTTCGATGAAGTGTTAATGACCCATCTGCTAGACGCAGTGTGTGGACTTTCTGCGCCGTACTTGAGCGCATGGTTTGTTTCAGTCCCTGATTGAAGTCAGCGTTATACTTGGCTGGTGAAGGCAGCATAATCGAAATAGGCATTATCAATCTACACATTTCTGTCGTCACACTGTCCGCAATTATAACGGCCGCTTCGGCCTGGTAATTGTTGCCGGTTCACGATTTTGTTTGCGGCATCCAAATCGATATGCCAGTTGATGCGTGCCTCATCTGAGTGCATTGCTTCCAGGAATTCACGGCCTTTTATGGTTGGGCAGGTGCCAACAATCCATGTTTTTCCATTGCAAATTTATGCCACTTGGAATAAATGGTCTCGTCTTCTTACCGCTAACTGATGTTCGCGTAGGTGGGTTGGAACTTCGTAAATTCAGGAGCAGAAAGAACAAAACATTAATTTTATAACCAACTCCAATTACCTTAACTTCCTTGCCAGCTTCGAATCAATCATATAGTCAACAAGTATTACAGAAAAGAGCAGTTTGCAATTCACTGCAGTAATGTGCATGCCTT